>KQ030504.1:438927-480736 GCA_000956045.1 Hirsutella minnesotensis 3608
CGTCGAGCACTGGCGCGGCCGGCGGCGCCTCGACCAGGTCAAGTTTGTGCTGCCCAACGCGCCCATTGCGCCCGTCACGCTGGTGAGCTGCCTGCCGAGGAGACGGGCTTCCAAGTTGCCGCTCCGGTTGTGTGCTTGGGGGTTGTGTGGCTTTGCTAATCGCGGTGGCTGCGCAGAATGCTGGATTCCCCATGCCGAGCTGGTTCGACATTGTGAGTGTCCTACGTGATACAGCTCTGGATCCCCGTCGTGGCAAATGATGCCATGCATCTGTCCAAATAAATCTGCCTTTTCGAATGTCTTTGAACGCGACTGACCACCGGTTGAAGAAATCACTGGCCCCCACGGACCTCTCACCACAGAGCGTCGCCCACAACGAAGACGTGGGCGGCATCCTCGCCTCGAGGGGCTACCTCCACTCTCTCATCCAGGACGAGATCTCGGCCGGCATCCCCGCGGACCGCATCGTGCTCGGCGGCTTCTCCCAGGGCGGCGCCATGAGCATCCTCGCGGGCCTCACGTCGCCCGTCAAGATTGCCGGCATCGTCGGCCTGTCGTCGTGGCTGCTGCTCAGCCAGACCTTCCGGGACCACGTCCCCGAGGGCGACGTCAACAAGGCGACGCCCATCTTGATGGCCCACGGCGACCGCGACCAGGTCGTGCGCTACGACGTCGGCCAGACGAGCGAAAAGGCCCTCAAGGAAATGGGCTACGATGTCACCTTCAAGACGTACAGGTGAGTACCCTACCCCTCCGAGAGCCGATGGATGGAGGCCTGATGTGTTTTGGGCAACAGGGGCATGGAGCACTCCGCTACCTTGGAGGAGCTGAACGAGGTGGAAGCTTTCTTGGTGTCGAGATTGCCCAGCAAGGAACAGTGACTGTGACCAAACCCGCGGCCTTTGCTTGAGCTCCCGATGCTTCACAGAAGTTTCTTGGCATTCTCAGGGTTCATGGGTATCTCACACGGTGTAAACCATCTTCACGGTCTATGGCCATGTATGGCAAACCCGATATAGGGCGAGGTTATAAATGGATAACCAAGATTAAAGATGCCTTCGGGATATGTTGTAATGAGCGTGGCTAAATGCCAGCTCCAAATGATGCGCCTAGGGTATACCAATGCCAACCGATACCATCCAATCCTACCTCGTGATGCATGTTCATAAGATATAATGCAGAGATGAGCCAGCTGCGCAAGAGCTCACTTGATCGTTTGCCATAAGTCTCCGTGAATGCCCGCCTCAATCCGCAGGAGCCAATGTGCGCTTGGCAACAGTTTGGCTTCTCCGTTTCGCCACCGTGGCCGCGTCCCACACGCCGGCAAAAATGTCTTCGCATTCCTCGTCGTCGTCCGAGTCAAAGACGATGTCGGCGCAGTGTTCCTCGGCGCCGTACAGGCCCTCGTCGACGAAACCCACGTCTCCGACGGCGACGTCCTCCCAGGCGCGGTGCGTCATGACGCGCTCGACCTCGAGGATGTACTTACCGACCTTGTACTTTTGCGAGCTCTCCTTGGCATCGACGTACTTCCAGCCGAGCTTGCGGGAGCAGGTGGCGCAGCAAATGTCGGCGACGACGTGCCAGCCCGTGACGAGCTGGCGGTCCTCACTGCGGCCGACGCGGATGTTGATGAGGGACTGCTGCTCGGCGCCGTCTCGCGTCGTCGGCGGCGGCGGAGAGACGAGAAAGGCCCGGCCGTAGCGGCCGGTGAAGCCCTTGGGGGAAGACGGGCCGCGTCGCCGAGATTCGACTGTCGCGCGGCATCGTCGCGGCCGGGGCGGCTCAAGGGTGCGATGGCGGAGGGAGAGAAATGCCGACGGGTGCTAGTCTGCTAGAGATGGTTTTGCCCGGATCCAAAGTGCGAGTTGTCGGCCGGCGCCCTCGGAAAGGTTGCCCGAACTACGAAGCGACGCGTGACGATGGCGTCGGGCGAATGTCCGACTTGTGGTCGACCAGTATGCTATGCCAGCCCGGCGGCAGCCAATTCCAGGTAAGTCAGGAATCAGGATCCTCGGATTCCTCACATGAGCATCCGCGACATGACCCCGGAAAGCCGCTCGAACCCCGCACGTCGGAAAGAGAGCTAGAGGAAAAAGATGTGCGAGTTGGGGCCACGAGCTGTATTGACTAGCGGCCGTGTCGTTCTCTTCCGAGGTCTCGTGTGGAGGGTGATGACAAAGGGCAAGCTCGAAGATGGCAGGAGCAAGGGGAGAGGCGGTCAAGGTTGAGTTTTGCCAACGAGGGGCACTTTCTGTGCCTGCCTGACATATCTTGGCTCAAGATCTAGGCCTATCCCTTCAGCCACGTCGAGTCTCTCGACTTGCTCCTCTACAGAACACACAGCAGCACACGGACTGTGGCGGGATATACTCGCGCATCCTGCAGATGGCTGCCGCCCCTACAGGTGCTTAAGCTGCAGCCTTCGTCGGTAGAGATCGGCCGGCATCAGGTCGAGGGTGCCGTCCGAGCAGCCTCAGCTCTGGAATTGGCCCGTCTGCATGCACTCACTCCCTCCTGGACTGGCCCAGCAGCTGCTTGTCGACGATTCGATACCTTGGCTCCAAGTCCCGACGCCGCCAAGCAACGCCAGCCGCGCTACTTGGCCCACGAGTGCTCCGGACAAATGGGAGGGCTGCATCTAGCTGACAGCCGATGCCATCCACACGATCCGATTGACCTACCGCGCGGTGCCGTGTCAGTGCTGGTGTGGTCCCCGAACCCCTCCGTGATGCAGGGGAGAAACGACGGGCGGGGATCGTGTTGCCACTGCTTCACTCTGCCCGTCGTCCGCTTGCCACGGCTGCCTAGGCAGACCATGTCGACCATGTCGGGACAGGGTGATGATGGAAATCTTGACCCCTATTTGCGAGTGCCCGAATTTAGTCGGTTCCAGCAGAGAATTGAAGGTCAGGATCGACTGCATGGAAACACTGCATCGAGGGGCGAGACGTGCAACAGCAACGCCCAATGGCCCTGCTACGGCTGAGCTCGGGTCGCAACCGCATTCGTTGCCTTGATCTCGGATCGACGGTGCTACATTTCATGTGCTCATTCTATCACCAAACAAAGTCTCGATGACTCCGAACCCGAAATCGCCGCGTCGACAGCGCAAACTCAGCACCTCGCCGTTTCGTCGCGCGGAATCAACGCAATCAAAGATCCTCACAGATCTCGCCCCGCTGCCCCTTCTCCGGCAGGCTTCACGACCGCTCTGGGGGATCTGCCCGAGGTGCATGACAGCTGAGCGGTTTGGCAGCTCGGGTGGAGACGCCGGCGTCGTGTGGGAACGAACCCCTGGGGTCCATCCGGAGGACGCGGGGGGCGCCGCTGTCCTAACTTCCTAAGACGGGCACTTGCTGCTGTCCTCGCACGCAGCTCCCCGCTCTGGTTGGGCCGACGACTCATCTAATGGCCGCGGCACCAGTACAATACCCATCCACGGACTTCAACTCTTGTCCAATTGTTCGCTTTTGGAGTCGCTTTTGGAGAGTACTCGGTTACAGATCGACTTGCATTCATCCCGGCATCGCCCCGACTCCCCGCAGCCTCTCCTGACCCGGACGGAGCAACCTCTGCCGCCCAATCTGCCCCGGCCGCCTTGAATCCACGGACATTGCATCTCCTCCCGCCCGACCCGCGGCTCCTCCTCGACACCACCGCCGGCCGTCCTGCCCGCGGCATCCGCGTCCGCCTCGAGGGCGCCGACGCCTCCTTCGAGTCCCTGACCGACGACGACGGCCGCATCGCCGCCTGGCTGCCCTACAGTTCCGCCACCTCGTCGGGCGAGGTCCCCGTCTACACCCTCGACGACGTCCTCGGCGCCCTCTCGGGCCCCTCCCACTGGACCCTGCGCTTCGACGTCGAGGGCTACTTTGGCGACGGCAACACCTTCTTCCCCGAGGCCGTCGTCGTCTTTCGCGTGCAACAGGGTCAGCGCTACCACGTCCCGCTGCTCTTGAGCCCCTACAGCTACACGACGTATCGTGGCAGCTGAGCCCCTTCGACCGAGTTGGGAAGCTGCCACAAGGCTGCGTACGTTTTCGACGCAGCGTTCAACACACATCTTACAAATCTGAAGCATCTTCAATGGTTCAGATAGTACGCAAGGACATGTATTGATCAAAAAATGTCATGTATCGCTATTTTGCTTGGCTGGTGATGTTCTATCTACCATGATGCCGTAGCCCCAGACTCGCCAGCAAACTCCATCGCTTTGAAACAGGTGAGAAACCAGTAGTCATCCAGTTCATGATCCGACACGCCGCAGCGACTAGCTCTTGAGTCGCAGTCGGCCCAGCAGGCCCTTCTTGCGGTGGTGCTCCGATACCTCGGGCGATGTCGGGGGCGTATCGTCGTCGTCGGCCCGTTTAGAGTCCAGGCTGTCGCTGCCGTCTTTGGAGAGCCTCAGGCTAGACATGGAGGGGCTCGCGAGTTTGCCGCGGTCCTTGGACAGGGAGTCGTTGCTCATGACGGAGAGCGAAATGACGCTCGACAGGGCCTCCATCTGCGGGCTGATGACGCCGTGGTTAATCGTCTTCTTGTGCTTGTTCGATAGAGAGAAGAGTCTCCGCCGCTTGAGCATCGCCTTGTCCCCGGCTACGTCCTCGTGCGAGATGGTGGCATTGGGTGACAGGTCGGCATCTGGATGCGGGAGAGTCGTGTTGCGTCCTAGGGTATACCGGTCAATACAAGACTGGTTCCCCAGGTTGGTCAAAGGGGAGAATGGGTTACCTTCATCAAGGGGCTCGGGAAAGCCCGTGTCACGAGGCTGACGACGCGACTTGGCCGACCTGCTCGTAGACGACGTGTTCGTCCTGGGAGGCGACATGACTTGAATATGCGGAATGGTGGTAGATTGCGTGTTGGTGCTGCTTCGGGATGGGCTGGGGCTTGGCATGATGGCTGCGCGGAGAGAAGGCCGGTATCGGTCGAGAGGATGAGATGCGGCGTCGTTGCAGGAGGATTGGGCGTGACGTTGACTGTGAATGCTGGTGCTGAAGCAAAGGGCCTTGGCCTCGCTAAAGGTGGAATGTGTGCATCAAAAGGATTGGCCGCACCAAGTACACGACGAGATGCCGGTGGGAAGGTGTAAGCCGAGCGTCGTCGTGCGTCGTCGTGGTCGGGCAGGACTGAGCACAGCAGTCGAGAAAGAATAAAAACAGGTCAAGGAGGGAAGGCGTCGGTTGCGAGTTGGCGAGACAAACAAGATGATTGTTGTTGGCAGGAATGTGGAAACGGGTCGTCGGGATGGCAGGTAGGCAATGCCAGGCATGAAGTGGAAATTTGGAAAGGTCTCGAGGAACAATAATGAAGCGAAATGAAGTATGGGCGGGAACGCTAGTAATAAGGAAAGAAAGGTACGAAGTAGGACACGCGAGTCTTGACTGGGCCAGGATAAAGGGCGCTCTCTTTTGCAAGGAGACGAGGGAAAAAAAGGAGGCTAGCGAGGTCAAGACAAAAAACCAAGCCGATGGTGCCGTTTGGAGTGAGATGTATTGTCTTGTGTCAGTGGAGGCAATGTTCTAGAGGAGTTCATTGAGAGGGAAAAGAAGTAGAAACAAGATGGCGAGTACCGAGCAGATTTTGACTCGATTCACGTCTCGGCCTGTCGACGAGGGCGCTCGCGGCGAAGCTCGGATCCTGTCCGGAGCAGCATCGCCAAATGCCAACGAACCAAGTCGAGGGGGGCGTCATAGGGACAAGGGACATGGTGTATGTGAGTAGGTAGGTAGCGTGACGCAAAGGCCAATCCGGCACAACTTGCAATGGTACACCCACGCTGCCATCCAAAGAGGATCCTGCGAGGGCAGTGGCACAGTGGCACAGTGGGGTGGCCGAGGTACCAAAAACCAGCTGAAGTTGGTAGAAGGGGGGTCGAGATACATACAAATTGGACTTTCATGGATTGTCGCAAAAAGGGTGAGCGGCGAGGGAATTATCGACCCGCGTGCTGCGCCTCGTCGTGGGAGCTGCTCGGCGAGCCGTCGCCCCAACTGATCAGCCCGAGACCTTTAGACATGACGGCCTGGGCGCGCGGGCCAATCGGCTGCCAAGAACTCGGCACCCACCGTCTGGCCGGGTATCGGGTACTCGCACCTCCGCGTCGGGCAGAGCAGGAGCCCGTGTTGTCCATACTCGAGTCTGGTCCGCTATCGTGTATTGAATGTCACTTGGTGTTGAAACCGCAAGACATCATGTTTTCCTGACGACCAGTAGAGCGGTCCAGTTAGGTCCCCCACCATCAGGGGCGTGGCAAAGCACCAACAACGTGCATCGCGTTATACCATGCCCATGGCAAAGAGCCAGGCGCCAGGGATTGGGCCAAAACACGCCCGAAGTGCGTACTGCCTTGCCCCCGCCATAAGCCATGTATCATCAGGAGCCCCCCATTGTGATGAAGGAGCCTTGACTGCGCATCGCAGCAAACGCACCTACGCGCGAGGGACCTGCTCCCGGCGCCTGCGCGCTGGCAGCTAGCAACTGGTTGGCAGGGGCGGCCGGGACCATTCGACAGGGCAGTTTCGATTGAGGCTCAGCCCTTGCAGCCCCGGAAAAAACGGCATGTCGAGCGCAGGCAAGCTCCAGGGTCAGCGCGCCAGCCATCGCGCTGCCCTTTCGACCGTGATGCTGTAGGTCAATGTTTCAAACATTGCGCAGCCCTCGGCGGCAACCATCCACCCACCCACCGCTCGCCAAAATCGATAACAATCGACAAAAAAGCACAATCTAGCGCCGGCATGATTTGCAGGGCCTGTTCTCGCTTCTCAACTCTGCCTACATCTTGACTGTATGACTAGTCAGCTTGCCACTCTCGTGGCAATCGCCAACAGAGATGGGCCGAAACGCGATCTCACCACAATCTTCACGGCCGGGCGGAACACGCGGGGAGCATGAGACCCTCGCCTCACCTGCCTGTCTGGTCAGACGGAATGCGGCAAGATCCAACCAAGACACTGCCCGAGAGTGCCCCGACAGCGGTCCTTTCGCCAGAGGCCAAGGAGGCAGCCATCTCGCCAGGCTGCCGTTAACTCTCGCTCATCTTCTGGCAACTTGGCACGGCACGCCCGCTTGAATGGCGGCGATTCGACAGCCACTCTGCAAGGCCATGCGCGTCTCCCGTGTTCCCTCGGCAGACACGGGGAGAGCACAAGATGCAAGATGAGCGGGCGCGAGTACTTCGTACACAGGCACAGAACGCCGACCCCTTGCTCGTGCATCCTTTCGATACTTTGCCAGGCAGTGCAATTTCGACTTGACTGTCAGATACGCCAGGGGGACTGCGGTAAAGTTGGCGCCGTCGAGGCTAGAAATGAGGGGAGACCCAACGGCGCGGCCGAGAAGGGCTCATGTCACCTTTCGGGATGCGGTGCCTGAGAGCCTTTGACCTTCCGTCATGGCCGCTGAGCCTTTCAACCGTGCGGCGTCGCATTGTTCTCGACGCTGCTCCGTGTCCGGTCCAGGGACGCCTCCAGAGCCGTGGGTCAGCTCCACTTGATCTGTCAAGCCCCTTTGCAGCGATGACGTAAAGTGCTTTGCTCCTTTTTGCCCAAAGAGGTGCTTGATAGATGCTTGTCGATGATTGTGGGCGGCGAGAGTAAGAATCGAGAGCGTTTGTAGTCCTGAAGATCGAAAATCCCAAGTGTCAACAAGAAGTCACACCTGTCCGTACCAACCTTCTTCAAACTCCATGCCACCTGCCGCTTAACAATGCCATGCACTAGTCACGTGACTGTCCTTCGCTGTAACGGTTTGCCGTCGAAGGCCGGAGAGACAGACTGCGCCGTGATTACATAATCGAGAGTGCTCTTCGGGTCTTGCATCCAAGCCGCCAGACTGTGCGATTGAGAAATATCAGGAAGCGAATCGAATTTCTGAATGTGCTGGCTTGGCCTGTGGTTTGGCTTCTTCTCGCCGTTTGACTCTATTTTCTACCGTTTTCTGATAGGCTACCCGCAAGCTGTGCCCCTCCACTGACAAGGTCTCCGCGAGAAAGAAGGCGACTTGCTGAGCACAGCCACAACTTCCCTGAGACGCGCGACCCTGGCCTTCAGCCACACTACTTCGTACCCGTCGCCAGACCCGCCGCCCTGGCGCTTCGCAGCCTCGACGACGACAACGACGACGACAACATCTGCGCAACGCCATCAGCTGCGCATTTCCCATTCGTCGAAACGCACGACCGACCCCCATATTGAGCATCATTGTACCGGTCGAGTCATCGGATAGCCCGCCATGTCCGACTCGCCGCGAGGCGTCGGCCATACCGACTCCATCGATTCTCACGATTCGAGTCCCAAACAGCCAGAGAAGAAGAAGAGCCGCCGGCCTGCTAGTCCGTTTTATCCCTATCCACGGGCGATGGGCCATAACGATCAACGGATGCTGATATCTCGCGATAGACACTGCCTTCCGTCAACAGCGCCTCAAAGCATGGCAGTACGTGCAGGCTCGCGCCCGAGGGAGCCGAGGAGAGGAAAAAGGGCGACCTGCCCGGTACTGACTGGCCTTTAGACCGATCCTCACCCCGAAAACGGTTCTACCGCTGTTCTTCACCATCGGCATCATCTTTGCGCCCATAGGCGGCCTCCTCCTCTACGCCAGCTCCCAGGTATGATTGACGAAACGACTTGCCGTCTTCATCCCAGTCGTACTGACAAGAAATGCGCCCTGCGACATAGGTACAAGAGATATCTATAAACTACACAGATTGCGCTACAGCCCCCGACTATAGTGCGACTGAAAACAACTTCACCAGCATTCCCAGCGGCAATGTCAATACCGCATTCAAGACCTCCAACAGATCCATCTCCGCATCGTGGGCCGTCGAGAGGCAGGTCCCAGTCAACCTGTCCACCGGAGTCACCGTCGCAGCCGACCGCTGCCACTTGCAATTCGATATTCCCGAAAACATGGGCCCGCCAGTGCTCTTCTATTACACCCTCACCAACTTTTATCAGAACCATCGTCGATACGTCGAATCCTTTGATCAGCAGCAGCTCAAAGGTGACAAGCGCTCCTACGACGACGTTCGCAGCACAAAGTGTACCCCACTGTTTGGCGAGATGAGTGACGGTGTCATGAAGCCGTACTACCCTTGCGGGCTCATTGCCAACTCCATGTTCAACGATACTTTCTTTAGTCCTGTCCTCTTGAACCCCAGCAACCCTCAGGGCAATGAGACTCGGACCTACGCCATGACGACGAGCGGCATCGCTTGGGATAGCGACAAGGCCTTGTATGGGGAGACACAATACAAGCCATCCGACGTGCTGCCTCCTCCAAACTGGCGCACAATGTACCCGAAAGGCTACACTGATAGCAATCCGCCCCCGAACCTGAAAGAGTGGGAAGCCCTCCAAGTTTGGATGCGCACCGCTGGACTGCCTACCTTTAGCAAACTGTATCAACGCAATGACTCGGCGCCGATGGAAAGGGGCCGCTACGAGGTCGTCATCGAGAGCCGTACGTCTAGCTATGCGCCGAGTATGAAATGAGAATCATGGCTAATATCTCCATGCAGATTTCCCGACGAGCGAGTACAAGGGCACCAAGTCGATGCTCATCACGACACGTACCGTCATGGGCGGCCGTAATCCCTTCCTGGGTATTGCCTATCTTGTCGTGGGCGGTCTCTGCATCGTGTTGGGTGCCATCTTCACCGTCACCCATCTCATCAAGCCTAGGTAAGTCACGCCGATGCTTTCTTCGTTAACATTTCGCCTCGAAGCAGCCAGCTCTGACACCCGTACAGGAAACTCGGCGACCACACCTACCTCTCATGGAACAACGCGCCTGCTGCCAAGCCCTCGGCCCCCAGTACTGCGGTGGCTTCCGGTCGGGAGCTCCGTCCCGGCGAGGCTTAGAAGGCCCGCGGCGGGCCGCGCCCTACAGCCTTGTCCAGCATCGCCAGCAGCACTGATCTGTCGATCCCTTGCCTTGCCTCTGCCTCCGCCTCGCTCGCGACCCGCGCGGATCATCGTTACAGGAGGATAGAACCTCGATCGATGCGGGCGAAAATGGCGGCAAAGAAGCAACCGAAGCCAGTGTGAAGCTCCGCCAACGACACTCTGAATGGTCTCTGGGCCATTGTATTACGACAGGCGAGACGTATAACATTGCGCTTGTGCCTCTGCAATGTCTGGGCAACGCGGCCTCTTTTATTTCATGACTTGACGAGGAGCAAAGGGATCCGGGCCGCATCCAGCCACCGCTAGGAGGCGAGGGCAGCCAGTGCGCGGGTTCCTGCACATGTACGAGGTGGTGCGCCGTTGAAACATGTTTCTTTCTCGTTACTGTTGGGGATCGGAGCCTGGAGTTTATCATTTGTATGTTTCATGTGCATCCCTGCTTGGGATACAAAGTAGACAAGGTGTCGTTTGCGCAAACTGGTATTTTGCCCGTGCTTGGAGTGACCCGACCGCATCGCGTCTCCTTGTGAATGGACTAGGACCTCGCCATGCCGCGTACTGCGCAGATGTGAATCGGCGACCGGATGCGCCGCGCGGGCAGAGGTCCCTGTGCGACGTGGTCGGGCTCATGGACGGGCGTGGCAGGATTCCAGGACCCCTCACTCCCGACATGTCCACTGTCCCGTGCCATCCAGAGCACCGCACAAGGAGCCACCGTCTTGTTCTCACGACACCAACATGCTCGGGGAACGAGCCGTAGCTCCGCACAATACCCGTGCGCATTAAGTGACCAAGCAGTCATCCTATTTCACTCTGCGTAATACAACAAACGTTTACCCGGCCTGCCTGCTCCAAAGTAGTGCCGCGAGCCCTGTTTAATGGCCTGCTCGCGTTCCCTTATCCAGCCTTGACCGTGCCGCAATGTGGTAAAGAAAATCAGCGCTTTCGCTTCTTCTTACTGCCGCGCTCCTCTTCCTCCTCGAGCGCGCTCTCGCGATCCCGCTTCTTGGCCTTCTTCTCGAGCTCGTCCCAGTCTTCACCTTCATCGTCGCTGTCGAGCTCGGCGTCATCGTCATCGTCCTCATCGCTGACGTTGCTGCCAAAGTCCGAACCCTCCTCGCTCGACTCGCTGGCCTCGTCCAGCTCGTCGTCGTCAATCTCAAAGGCGGACTCTTCGTCCGACTCCTGCTCGCCGCCTGACTCGTCCGACTCAGCCTGCAAAAAGGCCCAGCCACCGTCCACAAAGAACTGATGCGTGTCGGCCGTCACCGTCTTCATGATGGCACTCCAGTTGAGGTTGAGCGGTCCTTCGCTGAAAGCAATGTCGGACGAGTCGAGGAAGTCCTTGACTTGGTCGAGGAACTCGACGGGAATGGTATTGATGTGGTATGGCGCCCGCGCAAAGTCTTTGAACACGAAGACAAGATCAAAGTTTTTGAGGCCAAATTGCACTCGCTCCAAATGTGCCAGCTCAATGTCCTCGATTGTGAGCACCATGAAGGGCGGCTCGACCACCTGAATGAGACAATCCGTGGTGGGTTGGATGAAGACGTTGCTACGGAAAGGCACGCCATGGAAGCCAAGGTCTCGAATGGGCATGTCGACCTCGATACCCTCGCTGCGACCAGCCTCGGCAATCTTTTGAGCAAATCCTTGGAACAAGCGATCGAGTTCGACTCGTCGACGTCGTTCCTCTTGCTCGGCCTCAAATTCGTCTTCGTCGCCATATCGGTACTTGCGCTTCCGGTTTCCTGTTTCGTCGAACTGAATGTCGATGGCTTCACGATAGAATTGCACGTCTTTCGTCTTTTTCTTATTGCCAACAATTATGGGGTCTTTCAAGTGAATGTGGATAATGACAATCATTTCGTGCTGACAAGGCTGGAAGAAGAGGTGGCGGACGTTGGAGAAGAGCACATCAACGCGATGCTGTGCGTTAAGGGGCGACTGGTAGCGGATACCGTTTTGGTGAATCTCGACCTTTCCAGGTACTCGCTTTCCTTCCATTGCCGGCCGGATATAAACATTGTCCAGGACAGCCGGACGACGATCTATCGCAAGGTTAGCACAATCCAGTCATAGGTCGATACCGAAAACTCACTTCGAATCTCGGTCAGTTTTTCCTGTTCCACTACATCCTCCATATCCTTCTTCTCTTGCTCCTTTTTGTTCACGTCACGCTTCATATTTGAGATTTGTGTCGCAATCTCGCTATACCGATCACCGTCCGTCGATCGGAAAGTAAGACTCCGCACAAAATGCGCAGAGGCATCTTCAAAAGGTTGGTCGTCTTTCCTGCCCACACCTTGGCCGGGTGATAGGAAGTTTATGCGCAGGAAAGCAAAATCGTTTTCGTCGCTCTTGCTAGCATTCTTGATTGTGTTGATGTGGAACGGGACGGGCCGTCCCATGATGGGCAACACGACCGTGTTGTTCTTGATATCGACGACAATTTCAAGATTCCGAATCTTCAAGGGGAACTGGTCGTCCCGCTTGTAGGACTCGAAGCGCTTGAACTTCTTGATCTCGCCGCCGTTCTGACCTCCTGTGACCTCAGAAAATCTGGCCAGCCCTTCCTTTTGCTTCTTGGAGGCGAGCTCTTTCTGGTGTTCTCGGCGCTTCTTCTCGGCGTCCTCGTCGACCTGCGTGGACCGCTCTGATCGCAGTCTGGTGTTCTTGATATTCTTAGTGGCGACGGCACCGACTTTGGGATCCTTCTTCTCCTTCTTGGGGGTAGGCTCCGCCTCTTCATCGTCCTTGAAGAAGAAAGAGTTGGCGTCAGCGCTCGTGGGTGCCTCAGCTGTGAAGACGACTGGCTCGTTGGTGGTAACTCGAATAGTGTCGGTCAAGACGAGCGAGTAATTCTTGCTGTTCTTGTCCTGAGGTTGAGGGTTCTCAATGTCCTGGAAGCCGGTGTGAATGATGAGCGTCATGCCATCCTTGAGTGTCCGAGAGTTTTTGGCGTTGAGGACGAGGGTGGCGTCCCGGTTCTCCAAGCCCACGCCATAGCCGACGTTCTTGAGGAAGTGCTTCTCCATCTCGGGCTTTTTGCTCTTGATGATGCTCAGGGCCTTGGCGTAAACATCTTTGGCTGCCATGCCGTCCCGAATTTCCTTGAGGATGGTATTGTGAATCATATACAAGAGCTTGTAGTTGCTTTCTTGCGATTTGTTGGGATCGACTAGGTATGTGCGAGCAATGGTGGAGCAGTACGACTTGTATCTTAGACCGAGTGCAGCAATGATGATGCCAGCATGCAAATTGTCGTTGTTGGGCTCAGCTCCAAATCGCAGATCATACTTGCCGCCGCTTTGAATGGCAGGCCCTAGTACCCAGTCGAGCTGAGCAGCGTCAAAATCACTGGGAAGCTTGCCCTTGCTGGGAAGTTGCACCGTTTGCCAGAACTTGTTATCATCGAGCTTCTTGTCGACGCGCTCCGCGAGAGCCGAATGCGTCACTTTCTTCTCGGCATCGAGGATATTGGACATTTCGTCGAGAAAGTAGGGCGTCATCAAGGCCACGCAAGCTTTTGACGCTGTTCGCATGGCTCGGAGCTCGCTCTCATCCTTGACGGAGAATGCGTGCGTCGAAAGGGCAGAAGCGATGTCGACCTCTTCCACGCCCTTGCATTGATCGGCAAAGAGCTTTTTCCACTCGTCGACAAAGGGGCCTTTTGATACTTCCTTGGTCAGGGTTCCGACTTTCTCCTAAGGCAAATCGTCAGCAAATACCACACTGCAGAAACACACGACGCGACTCACTCCTGCTGCCTTGATCTTGTCGGCGATGGTGGCAAAGAGCTTCTCGTTCTCGGCCGCGTCTTTTCCGCGGACAAGGACTTCGATGGGAAACCGGCCGCCCTTGAGCTGCTCGAGATGCTTTGCTACGAGACGATCAGTTTTTGACGAGGCGCAGAACCACCGGCGGATTGCGAACCTTTTTTCGCCGTGGTGAGAATGTAGATTGTGTCGAGGGTGAAGAGCATGAGGGTCGTGGGGAACTCGTATCCGAGGAGCCAAAACTGCAAGCGACGTCAGCTTCTCGTCGACGTGAGATAGATGGGGGGACAGAGACTTACGTGCATAGCGTTGCTCTTGTGGAGCTCGGAAACCTCCTCGACCTTGCCCATCATGATGACAATCGAGGTAGCTCCGCCAAAGAGGCCGTCCTTGGAGCGCAAGTCATTCTTCCAGGCCGTCACGAGGTGGGAGACGCGCTCCTGGAAGAGCTTGCTGTCAATCTTGATCTCCGCCATGGTGACAGCTGGGCGCGTCGGCGGTGATGAGGAAGAGCGACCGGCGAGGGAGGTGGATGGACGAGGTTATCGCAGCGACGCGAGAAAAGAGTCGTCGCGTAAATGGGCGAGGCGAGGCTGCAGGAGAAATGGCCAAGTCACGTGACGCGCATCCACGCGTTTGCCTGCGAGTCTAGGACTCGGCCAATGCACTCGACAGCCAGCTAAGCACCCATCTACCTAGAAGTTAATCTCTGAAACTTGGCAAATTCAATCGTCGTAGTGACTGCGGAAGAGCCTGTATATCTCTTGCTGCCTGCCTGATGGATGGCTCATCTCATCATGTTGCGAGGGTGCTCACTGTTAGGCACTGAAGCAGAGGCAAAACCGCCAGCCATGTACGAGAGTAACGAGACTCTTGCATCCATCAACTGCACACAAACTCGATGAGTCAATCCCTTCCATCTCTGCAAGCCGACTAGTCAGCCGGCAAACCAGCATCGGTGCCGACAGCGGCCCACCGGCAAACGTCGAGCTCCGACCCCGCGCCCCCGAGCAGCCGCCGGTTCCGAATCTCGGGCATCAATCGGAACATGAAATCGCTCTTTTGTTGATTTTTTTTTCATCTTCATCCTCGTCTGTAATCAACTGCGCACCCTACCTCGTCACCATGAGACTACCCTACGTAGCCAACCCGCCGCCAACCAAGTCCCCCGAAGAGGCCGCCATCGTGTCGCGCATCGAGGCCCGCCGCGCTCCTCGCCCTCTCCAGGCCCTGGATCTCACCCTGCTTCACTCGCCGCCCGTGGCCGATGGATGGAACTCATTCCTCGGCGCCATCCGTACAAAGACGTCCTTGAGCGCCGACGTCCGCGAGATTGCCATTTGCCGAGTCGCCGTGTGCAACAAGGCCTGGTACGAATGGAACTCGCACGCGCCACTCGCTGCCCAAGCCGGCGTGGCCAAGGCCGGGCTCGAGGCCGTCAAGATGGATACCCTCGCCGGGGTAGAGAGGCCGGAGGGACTCGACGAGAGGCAGTGGGCGGTCTTGCTGTACACGGATGAAATGACGCGCAATGTCCAGGTCAAGGATGAGACGTTTGCGCGGCTTCACAAGTTCTTTAGCGATCAAGAGGTCGTGGAGATTACAGCAACGGTGGCATTTACCCGTATTCAACACACGAGCGACGTACTGATATGGACTTGCAGGCCGCCGCATACAACTGCGTCAGTCGCTTCTTGGTGGCGCTGGATGGTAAGTACGCCTATTGCTGCGCGCGTCCCATGTCTGAATCCGAGCATATCCTGACCAAGCTCACAGTGGGAGAGAAGAATGGGACAGGCCCAGATGACGTGCTTGCCCAATAATGCATTCATGTGTAAACTGAAACTGTACTGTCGCAGGCACTTGCTGCTTCAGGACATACAGGGTATATGATAGCAATGCGTGAAGAGTGAAACAGTCGTGAAGGCTCAAAGAATAACTAATCATGGGGACAAACCAATGTGCTGTGAAGGGGTATGGGGTATCCTATCTAAGTGAAGCGACCTGCAACTCCAGTCGTGACTCGTTTGCGCCTCTTTTCATCAAGCCGTTTCCGCCGTATCGCCGTCACCACATCCGCCCTCGGTCACATGGTCTGGCCGGACCACAGCCACAAACATGGCCGCCGAGCATAAATCAGTGAAGTTTTGTCGCCATGGCCTGCTCGATGGAGGCGTGTCGCCTCTGCATGCGCGGGGACGTTTGCAGTTCCTCGACCACGCCCGCCCAGCCCTTTCTGTGCGGCGTCGTCACGTTTTCTTGGTGGCCAATGGCCTGGGTAGTCAGTCGCCGCAGGGGCGGTCTCTTGATGAAGCTCTCGGTGAGAGACTTGTGCAGCGTGGCCTTTGAGGGGAGCGTCAAGGCCGACAGCTTTTCCGGGTCATGCGTCACCGACGGGGGAGGGGGCGGAGGAGCAAGGGGCTGCTTATCGGCCGAGGCGGTAATGATGCCCATGTAGACGACGAGGAAGCGCATGCGTAAGAGGTCGAGCCGGCGGACCCTATCCTCGAGCTCCGGGCGCCTCGACGCCCACAGCAGCCGGGCGCTCGTCTTGAGGGTGGTCGTGTCCTCCTGCACCAGCAGGCGGTTGAGGTCCTCACGCAGGTCGTCGCCGCCGCGCTGGATCTCGCGCAGCAGCCGGCCGAGGCGGAGCTTGTCCTCGAGGCGGGGGACCTTTGCGACGTCGCGGTCGTGGCTCTCGTTCTCCTGGATGGAGAAGTCGGCCGTGTCGATGAATGTGACAATGTCATGGGGAGCGGCCCTGTAGGCGGACCAGTAAGTGACGAGGACTTGGGCGGCGACGAGAAGCGACAGGATGAGCGAGGTCAGGACGAGGACGATGGTCCATTGCAGCCAGCCGGGCGCGAGCATGCTGCCGATGGCGAGGCGTGGATCGAGGAAGCGCAGGCTGTGGTTGCTTCGCAGCGACGGATGCGTGTCATTGTCTGATGGGAGAGACTGCGGCGAACGGGCGTGCGCAGAAAAGTCGACAGGCCAGAGAGTGGTGAGAGTAATGAGTCGTCTGGTTGGCTGGTTGGTCAGGATGGGGGCCAAATGATGGAGGAAGATGCGCCTTTTTTCGTCCCTTTTTTCTCTTCCAAGCCTCCAACCCTTCTTTTCCTCTTCCGGGGCCTTGCGAGGTGACGAAGAAGTGTCAGACACTGGAGAAAAGGGCCCAAGGGGAAACCCGAGACGAAAGATGGCTGTGACGGGGTGGGATTTGCTTTTCTTGGACTGGATGGACGGATGCCCGACCGGAACTCGACTTGACTCTCCCTCTCTGCCTCTCTATCCCGCACTGCGCGTACAGTCGAGTACGGCCCAAAGAGCCTGCATACACGTGTTTGTGCAGCGGCCTTGTCTCGCGCCGGACATTGTGCGCCCTTGCAGCAGCCGTGCGTCGGCCGTCGAGTCCCAATCAGTGCCTCTCCTCACACGGCGCTTGCATGGATTCGCCCGCCCGATGACTCAGTTTGCTGCAGAGCGTGCAGGCCCGCAGCCCGTTCTTGTCGCCGTCACGCTCGTCGGCCTGGGAGGCGCGTGCGTTTCGCGGCGGCATCGTCAAGTCATGTGCCGATGGTGTTTTAATTTGTGCTTTTTTTTTTGTTGTGAGCTGTGGCGACCACGCTAGAAAGCCCCAGCGCGCGCACAGCTGTCAACTCGACGGCGCCGTCTTCGGGCTGGCCCGTTGGGGCCCGGGGCCTTGGGCTGTAAATTGCGGGGTATTAGCGCTGTCGAGGGCGGAGCAGGAGGGGCTGGTGGCTGGGTGGGGCCCATTCACCCGAGTCCCGCCTCCGCCTCCTCCGGGCCGCCAGCCCGTCTGCGGCGTTGGCTCATCCACGCGAGAGGAAACCAACTATTTGTTGAGACAAATGGATTGGGGATATATTGTTGCGTGTTAAGCCATGGTAAGCCTTCGCTCAATCAAACGACAAGTTCTGCACACATACGATGTCGGGGGACACAATAACCTTGACTTACACATCATTGATGTAAAAATGAGGTCAAGAAACGTATCACCAAATATCCCGTATGCAATATAGCATCATCAATACAATTGTAGGTTTTCAACAGCATGCATCATCACTCTCTTCACACGGAAAAGCCCGCCACTTAGACGTGTTCCCGCCGAATACTCGACCCATTCTCGTCGTCATTCTTCCACATTCTCGGGACACAGCAAGTGGCCTGTCGTAACCTGGTGCTCCCAAAACGTATCCCAGCTATCCCAAACTTGGTGGTTTGCCTTTTTGTCATCAAAGCACTCGTCATCTCGGCAAGAAAACTCGTACCCAGCGCCCCCCGACGTCTGTGACGAGGCATACCGCTCACCACAAACTGGGCAGGCCGCTGACGACGACCTCGAACCATGTGCCTCGTCCCGTCCCTTGTGCATTATTGCCGCCTCCTTGACGGCCTCGATCCAGTGGACATGACCCATTGAGGTCGCCAGAATTTCCTTGACTGGCTCCAGGGCAGTTTCGTCGTCTTCCTCGAATCCCAGGGACAGCAACACGACTCGCTCCACATTATCCACCAAGAGAGACCAAATATCGTCTGTCGTGGCGAAGTGTGTCATCAAGTAATGCATCGTCATCATGGTGTCGGTTGGCACCTTCAAGTCCGCGCGATCCCCCTTTGCCAGCCGCGCCACCGCCGCCTGCAAGTGTTCAAAGGTCCCGGGGCAAAAGTGCTCGAAAATCATTGTCCGTATGGCCTCTGGGAGGACAAAGAGACCGCCTGACAGGTACGCGAGGATGCTCGAGCCCATTTCAGGATCGAAGCTCGAGTCATAATCCGCCTCTTCCCAAGACGACGAGTCCGAGTGCGGCTCACTCACGTCGGGGAACGACCCTTGCACGACCACATCTATAGGCATAGGGGATGCATCTCTCTCTTTCTCCAGAGGATTTTGGGCTGAAGGTGCTGCTTGCTCTTCGACGAGCAGGTCTTCGTCAGACCACTCATCCGCCCAGTCTACCCGGGCTGGATTAGATGCGATGTCGCATGGCGACATCATGGGACTGTTCCAATCACCCATGGCTTCAAAATCGTCTTCGAGCCCAGGGTGAAGCAGCTCCTTGAATCCCATCTCCGAAATGGGGCACTTGTAGACGTCGACATGGTGGTCCGCCTCGTTGTCCGCCACGGCCACGAAGCTGGTCCACTTGCTGCTGATGGAGTATGCAATGCCCAGGGCTTCCGCGTTTCGACGCGCCATATCAGACTCGCTGCCAGCTATCTTGACTTGGTCGTCCAGGCTGGAGAGTACCGCTCGAGCAGTCATGTGGTGAAGCGCTGCTGTGCTCACGCTTCCCGAGCTCACAGGTAGAGTATATGTCTTCTCCTTGGCCCCCGACGTGGTCGTCTTGACAGTGACGGTGCTAGGGGGCTCGCCCGTCTTGAGATCAAGGAGGAAGAAAAGCGATCTGTAACTATAAGGGTGAAGGGCAGGGACCGGGTATGGACCTTGGGCGAACGGAACCAGCGATGGGTCTTCAAGTTTATCTGTGCCGAATTGGAAAGATTCCAGGTTCTGCCTCACAAAATTTGGCCCGAGGCTAACTTCACACCTCCAGCTATCAGGCTCCATGGCAGACCGAAGCATTCGATTCAGTCGGTCATCCCATCTCGGCTTCTTGACAACGTCAATCACGTCACAGTATCCGCCGCCGAAGCTTGCGATGCCCTCGATGACGCGGTGCGAGACCCTGTCGCCGATACCCAGCGTGAAGAAACGGATCCTGTCTCCGAGTCTTCGTCGAGTCTCCCACACAAACTCGAGTATCTTCTCGGTGCGCTCGCTACCCACCTCTCCGTCGGTGACCATGATGATCTGGGTCGACTTGCGAGCCCGACTCCGGTGCTCAACACAGGCATCTAGTGCGAGAAGGACTTCGGTGCCTCCCATGTCGGCGTCAAGGTGCGCAATGTACGCTCTGGCGTCCCTGGCATTGCCTGGATTGTCGGCAGCCCGCGACTCGCGCCACATGCCGCGGACCTCGCTGCCAAAGGACACGACGTTGTAAGCACACGTGGGTGGGAGCCCGGCGAGAGCGAAGAGCATGGCGCTTCGCATCACGTCAATCTTGAGCTTGTTGATTCCTCCCTCTGTCCAACCCATGGAGGCAGACTGATCGAGCACAAACAAAATCTCTCCCGAAAACGAGGACGGCCGGACAGCGCTGCCAAAGAGGTCATTCGGTCTGATACTCACCATGAGAGCACCGTATCCCCTGTCGTCTGCAGGGCCGAGGACGGCTCGGGAGCATAGCCTGTGTCTCTGCCGCATCTGAAGGACAAGGATGAAATCCCTCTTGAGCACGGGCGAGTGCGATGCGTGATGCCACACAAGTTGTGTCTGCGGCTTCACATTCGGATCCAAGGATAAGCGGGCTAGTTCGTCAAAGCTCTCGACGGCTCGCCGCTTGACCGTCCTGATCCCCTCGTAGGTTGTCTCGTGATCAGATTCGACGTGACAGCCATCGGGATTGATCGTGTCGTCTTCCATCACCCGCACCCAGATGCTGAGACTGTTCCCCTGGGATCGAGTCGATCTCGGTGACACTAAAGAGCCAGAGCACTTGGGGGCAACCGAAGTCGGAATCGTAAGCGCGAGTCCTTCCGCCTTTTCCGTTTCCATGGTCACAGCCTTGAGCTCATGCACATATGTGAGCGTGACCCTGATGGTCGTCTGAGGAGGAATGTTGCCCAACGACGTCACGAACATTTCGGGAGTCTGCTCTTCTAGGAGCGCTGCGGCTCTCGTCTTGTCCCGCTTGGCCTCTTCAAACTCTTGCCGTGCCTGCTTTTTGGGCTTGACAACGCCTCGAATCCAGCGAGTATCGCCGATTGTGCACTCAAAAGATGTAATGACCGCCCCATCATACACGGGAAACGAGTGCCTGGCCTCGAGGATGGCAATCTCTGACGGATTGTAGTATTCTTGCACGAGCTCCGTCGACGCAATGGTTCCATCAATCGTCACATCGGCAGTAACCTGGACCACGGGAAGACATAGAACTTCTGGATCTTCTGGGTCAGCAGACGACTCTATCGACCTGAGTTTGGAGTCTGGTGTCGAAAACGGCGGACTCTGCGGTCTACTCGGTCGTTGTCTCACGGGAAATTCAAGCCAGCCACCGTTGATATCATCTGAGGGAGCTGGCCTCGCCGCTGCTCTGAGGTCCGTAATGGGATCACTTCCCCATTGAGAAGACGATGTGAGTTTCCAGATCTCCGGATTATATGGTTTCTCCAAATACTCGCCGATCTTCTCCATTAGCTTCCTTGGACTCTTATCGTTGACGCCAGGCCGTACGTCTGCCATAACCTTGCTCGGATCGGCTGGGCGCGCAAACAGAATCCCCGAAGCGATACGCGGAGTATGTAGTCGTCGATCCATGGTTCCGAGGTCTGCGGCTAAGTATTCCCAGACTTGCAAGTACAGGTTGTCGATGAATATAACAAGCTGTGACGATGGATTCAATATAGATAGCACTAGCCCAAGTGTGAAGGGGCATGGCTGGTGTATTCAAGAACCCCAAGAGCGTCATAGATGGTTTATTGTTCACGTAATCATCGCTATATGCTCCATCCCCATGTAAGCCTGCAATCACAGCTTCGAATCCAAAGATCAATGGATGCCGTGCCGACCATTGACGTCGAGCGGGGAGGTCAGACAGCAGGCAGCAGGTTGCCTTGTCACATCCGGGCGGCGGCAAACCTTTCAGCGTGATTGCATGGAAAAGATGGCGTCCAGCTGAGGAGGCGCACATTGCAACCACTTGAGCATCTGCACTGATCCCAAAGGGGCTGCCCCAACAGCCTCTACACTCAGCCGCTCCGGAGCCAGTTGTTGGTTTGTAACTCGTGTTACCGCACCTCATCGCCCTTCTCCGAGTTATCTTACAGGTTTCCAAAGGCACTCCGCCTAATCCAGCCACGCGAGGTCTTGGGGACTGCCCCGACTACTCTCGTAAGACGATGCATTCGCTGGGGATGCTACATGTTATATGTAGCTAGGTTGGTGTTTTCTCAGCGCCCACCCGAGATGGCGATCACTTTATCTACATATGCTGCACAATGCTTGGCTCTTTACTACGCCGTAAGATCTTTTCTCGGGTACTTCTACGAGACTCCCACTGACCGTCATGTTAGGCTGATGTCTGGTGCTACTGTAAGCCTCTCAGGAAGCATTGAATTTGTCCGACTTGGAAATGGCTAGTGATGACGCCATTACGTGCGGTATGTCTGGTATCGACAAACATCATAGACGGAGCGAACGGTCCCTGTTTGATGAATGTTATGGGCTCATGAGGAAGTACTCGGCCGTAAGGGGGCCTGAGAAGGGCTGGACCGGGGTTGCGAAGGGTCTTCGGTCATTGATCCCGCTTCTGGAGGGAGTCGAAAACCAGAGTCATCGCCCCGATATTGCAACTGCTCTCGAGGCCTGTCACCGTCTCTTCAAAGATCTCGACGAACTTCTCGATCTCATTCCAGTTTCTACATTTGCCAATACCCACGACGTCCAGCCCAACACATTTCTGGGAACAATTGTAAAGCATACACCACGCAAGGTATTCAACGTCAGAAACAGTCTTGCCTTGAACTTGCATTTGAAGCTCAAGTGAGTTCGCACTTATTGTTGATTGCCAGCCGAATCAGACAGCTAGATCATTCGCAGCCAATGCTTGGCTAACTTGGGCGCATATGAAGCGACGATGCGGTTAAAAACAGGGCGCAGCTACATGGCTTGAAGGAGTCCTTGGACAAAATGACCGACGAATTGCTCACGACGTACAACTCTGCCCTGAGCTATCCCTGTCATTACGATGGACACACAAGTTTTACAGTCGAGGAATACAAGTCCTGGGAAGACAGAGACAATCCCTCGACATGGATGCGAAGTACGGCTTCGAAACTCGTGTGTCCCAACGGCAGCTTCCTTCACGATATCTCGGCCGGCTCAGAAGTGTTAAAGTTTGCATGTCTTTGCATGCATAAGGGAGAATCGCACGACGAGCAGTTGGAATATCGATGTACGTGGACTCGGTCTTGTCAATGGCGCAAACATGACCCCAGTCATTGGACCTTGGCCTGTCAGGGACGCACAAGAGGAATGTTGCTGATCGAAAGCTTTACTACCTCTTAGTGTTGCCCGACACTGACTGTTTCGAGAAGCTTAATCCAGACTCGGGCCCCGCATGGCTTATTGGCCCGATCAAACCGAGGACAGGGGAGTGTGTTCAGGTGAAGATATCCGGCCTCAGTTGGAAAAGCAAGATCTCTGCCACTCCCCAGAAAGGGAGCTTGAAGGCTGACCTGGCCCATGGTTAGACTACGAGAGAATGAAACATCTTGCGAATACATTGGCAAACTGGATTCTGGGTCTCGTCCCCAGCGGAAAACTCAGCGTACCACGCCTTTTATCCGCGGGGGCAACATGGCAAGTGATTTCGAATCATCACCTAACTGCTGGTGACCATTTCTAATGTTCTATTGCCGAAAAGTACGATTGAGCCTGGACGCTTTGCGGAGCTAATTCAGATTGAAACAACTTTTGCTTCGCATGCCCTGCCCTGGAGACTACGCGAGATGTTGTGGCACGACCATACATGTGCTCATAGTCCGCCGATTTCAGCACACTATGAATTCGAACAACCAGGAAACCTCCCCAGAGATTATTTCCGATTATTCTTGAATTTCGAATCCCTGAAATCGAACCGCATGCAAGTTTATCGTGAGACTCATACACTGTGCTCTCAGAAGCTACAAACCGAAGGACTAATCCGCTTTCAAGTACATCGATACTCCACGATTGAGCAGCAGCGCAGCGGTCTGGAGGCCTTATTCGTTGTGCTGGATGGAATCGGAATTGTAGAAGATCGAAAAGCGCATCTGAACAATTGCAAGATGAAGCTGAGATTCAAAACAGCGGATGGTAAGCAATACGTCCTGGACTCAAGGGCGCTCTTTTCGTTATACCTAGGGGCTAGTTCCAAACCCCAGGCTCTGGCTATTGATCCACGAAACATTGCATGTGAATTGATATAACGCAGATTCGTCTCTACATTAGCGGCAGCAAAGGCAGGCGCGAAAGCCATGTACGAAAGGTATGTAGGAATGAGTGATTCCTCGTGCTACTACCACTCTCTCTCGTGCCCAGTTCTGATGCTGCTACCACCTCGTCTACCATTTCTACCTGTAGGTCCGATACTAGCTCCGCTACAGCATTACGCAGCCTTGCATGGTCGGTGCTGATGTTGAGCCACCTTGACCTTCATTCCGGCTGGTGGATAAATAGCCAGAGCTGGCGGTTTTCTCAACTAGCCCCTCTCTCTACTGTAGATATCTAACAGGAGCTGTATCAGATGCCAGGTTCTTTGCTGCAGCTGGCAACATGATGAAGCTGAGGCTCAGGAACGCATGGGCCCAGCGGAGTGTTGGCGATGATGTCGAACTGTATACCCGGTGAGCACAGAAATGTCAAACTACTGAATATAGTGGCCCCTGACAACGAACGAAGAACCTCCGATGAGTTGGACCCATCTTCCACGACGTCGGGAACGACCATTATAAAACTCATTGAGACTAAGCGGAAGGATGACAGCAAAAGTCAATTCCGTCTGATCATGAGCAAAAAGATTGACGGTATAGTGTCGATCTCACTTTGTATAGACTGTGAGTGAAGCGTGCACTTAACGTTTGAAGATGATAGTTACACTGACACATTCGCACCTCGGAGTAGTTGCGGATCAATTGTTGAGAATCGCCCATCAGGGGCTTCAAACCTCCATGAACACGTTAGGATTCTTTGAAACGGGATACGACAAGTCGAGCGGCCCGATCGTCGTCCAAACTAATTGGACCAAGATTCGGAATCGACTGAAGTACGTGGAATCTGCAGCCAGAAACCACTCCCCGTATGTGGGTGGAGCGCAGCTCGCACGGTATGATGGCCTCGGACGAGTAATTCCATGGAGAGCGCGGGTCAGAGACTGACCTAGAGGCAGAGACGAGACGCCCTCATCTGACGATTGGTTCGACTTGTTAGACGACTTGAAGTCGGCCATGGACCCGCCGAGGGCGGCAACGGCGTTCCAACGAGTCAAGGTTTGCGTCATCGACACCGGTTTCAATCCCAACGACAAGGACGTCGCCAAGGTCAAAGTGTACAAGGACTTTGTGGAACCATTCAGCGGCACCAAGTGTGACGATACATGGCACGGCACCATATCCGCAACCATTATTCTTTCCATCTACGAAGAATGCGAGCTGTATGTCGCGCGAGTGTTTCGCACAAACGAAGCGGATGAAAATACGGGGCCGGAGCTCATGGCCAGAGTAAGCCAATTTCTTATACCATCATCGTAGCCCGGCTTCCCTGAGACTACGTGTGTCGTCAGTGTTGACTCGGCCAGGCAATCGAATGGGCGATAGAGCCCGAGCAGGACGTCGACGTCATTAGCATCTCTGCCGGATTCGAGAAACACTCGCCCCGGCTGCAGCAGGCCGTACAAAGAGCCAACAGCGCGAACAAGCTCATCTTTGCCGCTGCCTCGAACTGGGGAAACGCCGGGCCCGTGGCGTTCCCGGCGCGGCACGACCTCTACACCCTTTGCATCTTCTCGACGGACACGAGCCTCAAAGACTCGTCCTTCAACCCGGATCCGCGGCCAAACTCAAACAACTTTGCAATTCTCGGCGAGGACTACGGACATCCGCAGAATCCGCGCAAAAGAGTCCGAGGCACCAGCATGGCGACGGCGGCCGCGGCGGGCCTGGCGGCTTTGATTATCGACTTTTCTCGGCACCCGGATAATCAGGGAATCGTTCGGGTCGCCGACGTGTCCAAGATGGTGGGCATGATTGCCATTTTCAACGCCATGGCTATAAAGGCTGGCGAGTTCAAGTGCATCAAGCCGACGACTCTGCTGCCTAGCAACTACTACAGCCTCAGATTGGATGAAAGGAGGAGGTATATACGGGAGAGTGTTTCCAGGGCCATGGATAAAGCGAATTGAGATTTGAGTATGTACGGACAAGCGACGATGAGCGAGTGGGCTAAAGACAAGATCCACAGATGTGCATCATCTACGAAACTTGGGTTTTGCGTCGTGATCTATAGGTTGTGGTTGAATTGAATCATGCCGATCGCCACGGTTTCGCTTCCATGACAAAGGCCTCGTCGACGTCCTCGTCCTCGATGACGGCGAAATCATCGAGACCCTCGTGACTGATGACGAGAGCGACGTCGAATTCTTCTCCTTCTCCGACTCCGAATGTAGCCCTATTCGTATACGGATCGAGTGACCAGTCCGTCATCAAGATGCCCTTGTGAACCTTGGCCAGGCGAACCGCCCAAATAAAGTCCGAGGTGCTCGCTTCGCCCATCTCCTGCAAGTGCTTTTTGTCATTTTTGCCAGTGGCCGTCGCTGTGCCAGCTCTATTGACCCCATAGTAGTATAATCAGCAGGCATCGTATCGTGGAGTGTTATCCCTCTTGGACTTACAAATCAGGGCCGCCATCTATCGTCATATCCTTGACCATCTTTGCAGTCTTACCTCCGGCTCGGGCTACTTTGATGCCCGTTATCATGAACAAGGACCAGTCCAGCCTATCGTCGACATACTCCTTCAGAGCGTCTGTTTCCAGACACGAGGCAATGTAGCGGCGGTTCGGTTGCACAAAGTACGTGTCGAGGCGCTCATATCCCTCGTGTTCCTCGACCGAGTTCTTGAAGGCAAGGCGAATGCTGGCCTTGACGGTGAGCAGGCCCAGGGCGGCGGCCAGTGCCGACCCGGCCCCGAGCGACAAGCCGAAGCCGGACGAGCGCGTGTCGTTCCATTTGAACTCTAGGGACTGCGAGTGAAAGACCTTGATGCGCGTTGGGAACGCGACAACGGCGCCTGAGTTGATGGGGAAGTCAATGTGTTTGAGGTCGGGGATGCAGTGGCCCAGACATATGGAAGCCTGACTGTCGTCGCCATCGCCTGCGAGGATTTTTGCCTCTGGACCGGGAGGGTAGTGCGTCTGGCGAAGCTTGAACCAGACCTTTTCCATTGAGGCGGTGTCTTTGCTTTAGAGAAATCCAGTCGCAGATACTGTGCCATGTCCCGAGAATCGTGCCAATGGGTGTTTGGGGGCAAGGTAATTCCCTGTCATGCGCGGAGGACTTGGGCAATCATTGAGGGATCCCTCGAAGTCAGTCTGAGAAAGACCTCACGCTCAACCTAGTCACCCGATGCAACACCCAATGATTCCAAATGCTTCATATCATATTGTGAGTCCTTTGATGAACCGGGCTTGTATGCGAGGAAACCGTTCCGTTTCTCCTCGGCAGGCAGCACTTTGCCTCTTGCACCCGAGGTAACACGACTCAGTAAGCTGCGAGGATGAGGCGCGATGCAGAGTGATGATCAGTTGTCGGCTGCATCAAGAGAGAGTTAACGGCCGACAAATCAACAGCGTGTGACGACCAACGAGTGATTATGAGTTACGGCGGAGCAAACACGAGGCTTCTTCGAGCTGCATCTGGGCCTGATGAACTGTAAGGCACCACCAAGGGATGCTTCTTATGACACTCGTGATTTCGGTCCATGAATGCGTAGGAGTGATCACGAGAGACTTTACCGCTCTGTTTCCTCGATATAGGTAACGAAGGTGACGCGCAATCGCAGCATCGGCCATTCTGCTTGACGGCGTATGCCACCGGCCGTCGGCATCGGCACACGATGGACGACCGGGCCGCAGCGGGGCCGGGCCGCAGCGGGGTGAAGCGCCGGCCGGATTCCAGTAGGCACGGCAATGGGCAACGGGTACGAAGTATTGCGACTCTGCAGAGTCGAGACGCTAGACCACTTCGTGCGGTACACTGTACATTCAATACTTTCGGCGGCCGGTTATTTGGTTCTATGTCGTATGACTGTCCACCACTCTGCGCCCTCGGTTGCTGGAGCTTTCAGTAGTCGGCTGCTACTTGATGCATGTTTGCACATTGATGACTTCAAAGGCTCTCGTATAGGTGAGCCCCGAGACGCACACATCAATCAGCTTCAAAATCGAGACTTCATTCCACCAGAGTCGGGCCCTCTTCCACTGTCCTATTCCTGCAATTGCGGGGTACAGTGGCGTGTACTCGGAGGGGCCGTCACTGCGCGACTCTGAAAAATCCAATTTCACGTCGACCAACTGCATACTCCTCAACCTCTGATTCACCCCAATCCACACCCGCCCTACGAAACCACCTCGACGGCACCACCACAATGGCCACGTCCGCGTCCGAGCCGTCCGCCACGGCGTTCCCTCTCCCGCCGGTCCTCGAGCACCCCGCGTCGACGCCGGCGCACCTCGTCACCCAGGGAGCCGAAGGGCGCCTCTACAAGACGAGCTATCTGCTGCCCGACGTCCCCTGCGCGCTCAAGTACCGGCCGCCCAAGCCGTGGAGGCACCCGACGCTCGATCAGCGCCTCACCAAGCACCGCATCCTGTCCGAGGCCCGCATCCTCGCAAAGTGCCACCGCGACGGCGTCCGCGTGCCGGCCGTCTATGCCGTCGACGAGGCCGCCGGCTGGCTGATGCTCGAATGGATCCCCGGCACGCCGGTGCGCGTCAACATCAACGGCTGGCTGGGCGCCAGGACCGCGGGTATCGAGCACGACGAGGCTCTCAAGGGGCTCATGCGCCGCATCGGCCAGGCCGTCGGCAACCTGCACAAGAATGGGGTCGTCCACGGCGACCTGACGACGAGCAACCTGATGCTGGCTCCGCCGCGGATGAGCCATGAGACGAAGCACGGCATTCTCGACGGCGACATTGTCATCATCGACCTCGGTCTCGCCAGCGGCAGCATTCAGGACGAAGATCGCGCCGTCGACTTGTACGTGCTGGAGCGCGCTTTCGGGAGCACACATCCGCGCGCCGAGTGCGTCTTTGGCGACCTTCTCGAGGCCTACCGACACACCTTCAAGCATGCCCCGATCGTGCTCAAGAGACTCGAGGACGTCAGGATGAGAGGTAGAAAACGAAGCATGATTGGCTAAAGCTCAGCTACCCTGCCGACTCTGCATGATGCCTCCCGAAATCAAGATACGATGCCCGCTATTGTATGGACGATCCAAGCCAAAAGTATGCCGAGATTCGCCAGAGTATCCCGTCTTGGCGTTCACTTACAATGCTCAACCTGTCCGCATCCAGCCCGTCATCCATCATTCAGCCAATTCAGCGCCAGCAAAATATCCCTTGTTTTCAATGACGCCTCGATCGCGCACAAACGCCAAGTATCGCACCACCCATTGAGGAAAGATCTCGCCTCCAAGGCCACTGCCGTTGTTGGCGCGGTCGGCAAGCACGCCGGCACCTTGCGGGCCGTGGCCTAGTAGCTCGCGCAACGTCCCTCGAGGCAGAATGTCGGTGCAGTCGACATGCACGTTGAGCTCGACGCCCTGTTCCTCGGCAAGCTTCTTCAGCGGTGGAGGGACGTTGCAGCAGTCACGCAGGTTGATTTGGTCGACGGCGGGCCGAACTGTCGTCCGCTTGATGAACTCTCGTAGCCTCTCGCTGCCGAACTCGGCGACACCGAGCTTCTTAGCGACGCCTTGCCGGTGAAGCTCCTCAAAGACCCTCCATGTCGCTATCTGATCTTCCAGATTCCCTTGTTGGGCGTTGATCTTGTCTGCCTCCCACTCGCAGTTACCCTCAAAGGACATTTCGGGAAAGGAGACAACAAGGAGGTCAATGGTTTGGACGCCGAGCTCCTTGCTCACAAGGGCGAGGGCCTCTTTTGCGTATCGTTCGCGTTCGGTAATCGGGGTGTCTGGTAGGACAAAGAGCTTGACTGTAATCTCGTACTCGCTCGCCTCTTCGCGCAGTCCGGCGCCGTTCCAGGAGATGCGGGGAATATAGAGAGCTTTTCCATCACGTTCGGTCCATGCGTCTACCGGAGCCAAGGGCGGCGTCGTGGGCTCGGAGGAGCCATTCGTCTGGGGAGGTTGGACGGCGTAGTCGTTTCGGGCGGCGGAGAAGTGATCGCGGAGGGAAGAGATGAGCTCGAGGTTCGATCTGGTGTTGCTGCCCGACTTTCGAAAAATGGACGGGCCACCAGCGGACATGACATTGCTGGCCGGGGTTACGGTTAGCTGGGATGCATGTCTGCGTGCCGGATGGCAGGGATCTGGACGGCGGCGGCACAAACCCCGTGGAGAGGATGATCTTGGTCATGGCGGGCAGCGCGCGCCGGAGCGAAGCGTCGAGTCCGTATTGAGCTCTATAAATGGCAACGGCTGTTGCGCAATGACGGCAGGATGTGCAGAAGAGTAGTGGTTTGGAGCGAGGAAATGGCGAGGTTATAAGAGCTTTCTTTCCCTCTCGTGGATTCAAAACTCGAATTATTTCTTGCAGCTTCGCCCGGATGCCGATGTCCCAGCGGGCCGCCCGGTTCTCGCAACGCCGCAAAGGATTAGTAATGCACGGGGACCGTCGGGGCTAATTCTGGTTCTGGTCCTGGCGCTGAAAACGGGGCAGGAACCGGTGAAATGACACGGCGGAAAGAGGAAGGAGTAACTAGGAGAAGCAGGCACTCGCATCAGGCGATGGGCCGATAACGCTCGACTACCTACCATCGTAGGACACGTTGGTTTCTAACTTGGATTTTCGAAGCCAGAGGGCATGAGGGAATGGGATTGCCGGCAGGGCTGGGTCGGCAAGGAAGCTACGTTGCACAGGGGGCACGGCTCTGCTTCGTCACGTCATTCGAGGTCACCGTAATTGGGGCATGCGTCGAAAAGGCGGCATTCCGCCGCATGGCTCTGCGTCAGCGGTCGGCGCATTGAGCGAAGTGTGTGCAATCAAACAATGCTGTGACACTCTGTAATGACGACGCAAAGAGTGGTACGAAGTACCTTAGGCCTAAATGTCAGCAAGTCAAGCCCCTACCTTATCTGCAGCCCAGGGCACAGCAGGTAACGAGAGTGCTGTGCGGGGCACGTGCTGCCTCCAGTGGTGCGCTGAGGGGCTAGGGGGCTGATGGCCGGCCGCTTCGGGGAAACTCTTGGAGCTCTGCGTGCTTTCAGAGCCATCCGTGGCACCTGTTGTATCGAGGTACCTCGATCCAGTGCCGTACGACTCCTCGTCACCCACCGCCAAAAATTGCTCTGCTTCGCCGATGAACGAGCGCGCACGAAACCCACATTGACCCGGCTCTCCTCCCTTTTCTTCGACAGCGCCAGTCACATCCGGCGTCCTGTGATGTGACGAGATCGTCATCATGGCGATTCAGTACGCGCCGCCCCTTCCCCCCAAGGACGCCGCAGTCCTCGCCGTGCTGACATGTGGCCACAGATACCTCATTCTCCTATCCCGCCAGGGCAAAGTGGTGCGTTCAGACCGCACGTCTAGACAGAGCAATTACCGTCTGACTCTCTCTGCAGCGCCTGGCCAAGTGGTTCACGACCCTGTCGCCCAAGGACAAGGCCAAGATTGTCAAGGACGTGTCGCAGCTGGTTCTCGCACGCCGGACGCGCATGTGCAACTTTCTCGAGTACAAAGGTTCGTGACCCGATGCCGCAAATGCGCCATCATGCCGCTTACATTCCGCCTCTTCGCGGTTCTGCAGATACCAAGATCGTATATCGACGCTATGCCTCGCTCTTCTTCATCGCCGGCTGCTCGTCCGAGGACAACGAGCTCATTACCCTCGAAATCATCCACCGATACGTCGAGCAAATGGACAAATACTACGGAAACGTGTGCGAGCTCGACATCATCTTTTCCTTCACAAAGGCATACTACATCCTCGACGAGCTGCTGCTGGCCGGCGAGCTCCAGGAGAGCAGCAAGAAGAATGTGTTGCGTTGCATAGGGCAGCAGGACTCCCTCGAGGACATGGAGGTGAGTGGCTTCTATTGACATTTCTTGCTGGCTCTTTTCTTGTCGTAACCACCTTTTCCTTTGCGCACGCGTCGACATTACGTTGCCGCTGACGCTCGAGTTTGCATCAAAGGTCGAGGAAGAGGTTACCAAACTGATGTAAAGGTTTCTCTCTGGATGGAACACTCTGACGACACGGCCGGCTGCGGTGTCGGACAGCTATAGATTAATATCGTCACACTTACTCTTGGGAGCCCAGTCACCAATGGGCAAGGGAATTATTGGAGGCTTGAAGGGAGCTTGACGTTGACATGGACTTGACAGGCCACTCGCGACATCGAAGATGCTCTCAAGGATGCTGGGTTGCTCTGAGCGCTCCGCGTCTGGCGTGGCGCGATGACGGCACGAGGGCACGGCGCGACAGAGGGCCTGATTGCATACGCAGCTGCAATGGCCAGAAACGCGGCCCGGGGATGCTTTGTGTGTCTAGAGATCTTTGAGGATGGAAAACCATGCTCTGATATATCAAGAGACAAGCTCAAGCTACTGCTGGCCCTTTACGCTCGTCGTGGTGTCGCCGCGCCGAGTCTCGGTCATTGTGTTGACATATCCCAGGTGTGAATCCCTGGACAAGAGCGACGCTGTGCGGCCTCCAAGAATCTGCCCGGCACGATGGGAGAAGCCAAACGCGACTGAGATCAGTCGTCACTGCATTATCGACGCGGTGCCGCCGACACAGCGCATTGCGAGTCGACCAAGTCGCCAAGGGGGGCTGACGAGATCATGAGCAACAAGACACTCCATGGTCGCCGCTGGATGGGGCGCTCTGGCGCGTACCATCATGGATGACCCCGGAAATCGCCGGTTCCCCCCACAGGACCCAGGTGGTGCGACGATGGAGAGAGCTGACGCCGCTAACAGTCGGCCGTCTCGGAAACGCTTGCGCACGCAGGACGGAGTACACCCGGGTACCTTGCTTGGATCGTCTAACCGATAATCGGGTACCGGGTACCTAGAGGCTACAAGCGATTGGCAGCTGCCGGACTGCGCTGCCGCCATCGGCCCGCCAGAGCCAAATGCGCAACGACACTCCAATGTCACCCCTCTCCTCGGGCGGCCGCTGACGGTACCTGCAGGTACGAATCGAGACACGCATCCGTCATCAGCCGTTCCGTCCCTGTCCTGGCCTGGCCATGTCACCACCACCTGAGCCGGCACACGTTCTTGGTGTGCTGGCTACGAGGCGCTCCTGTTCACCTTGACGCTGCGACGCTTCCTCTACTACTCGCATCACGTTCCCGCCAGTCTAGCTCCTCTTTTCCCTCCTCCTCCAAACCTGACCTCATTCAGCATCACGACCGCGTCGTCTCTCGACACCCGACACCCGACCGCGCCATGCCTGCCAACACCCGCTCCTAGACTCGGCGTCTAGTTGAAGCATTGTCATTGTCATCAGACATAGGCGTCCCCGAGCGCATTCATCATCTCAGACTCTCCAGGCAGAGCTCGAATCGCAACCAGCAGCCGCGACGCACCCAAGCCTCCTCCTCGCTGTCTTGAATATCATCGCCGCCAAGTCGCTCTCCGATTACGCTTCCGCAACCAGCAGACAAAGGCGATTACGCTCAACCACTGGACAGGTGCCAGCCAGCTGCTGCCGTTGTTGCACGCAAACGCCAGGCATCCATACACTCGTGCACTGACGCAATCGCGATCCACTTGCCGCGCTTTATTCGCATCACTCCGCTCGCCATTCCATCGTCAAAGCCCTCGATTTGCTTTTTCCAGGGCTTCTGTCTTCTTCTCGACATTGACATATTTTACAGTCTTCTTGCAAGCGTCTCCCCAGTGCTCAAGATGAAGGTAAGCACATTCCTGTCATCCACCCCCACTCTGGCGCTTGATTGGCGCTCGGCGTCCGCTATCATCATCATCATCTGCTAACGTTGGCGACCTCACAGTACTTGCCCGTCCACGACTTCGAGGCCGTTACGAGCGCTCTCAACTTCAACACGCCCGACTGCAACGTTACGGGCGGCTGCGATCTCTACACGACCAAGTCTACAGGCTCCGACAAGAAGCTCTATAAGAACATCGACAAGGACCTCAGCTCTCAGCATGATGCGCTCCTCAAACTCGGCGCAAGCCTGTCGCCGCCCGACAGAGAGCACATGCTCGCCACGTCCCCCAGCATGCAGCTTTTTTCTACATCGAGTGCTTTCGGCCCGCTCTCTGAGCTCTCCAGTCGTCGTACCTTTGCATATCTAATTGCTACCCTGAACGCCAGCCATCCCCACTATGACTTCTCTCACGTCCTGCGCCCTGGCGACTTCAAGCGCGAGCGCAACTTGAGGCGTGTCATGATCAACCTGGACTCCATCTTGCAAAATGTCGGCCCCGGCCTCGAGACCGCCTCTCTCGACTCCTCCCCTAGCGGCAACCTCAACTCGGTCTGGGGACCCCGGTGCTGGTCACTGATAGACAAGGAGATGCGCCTTAATGAGTGCACCCTCTTCAGCTACCACCCCGACCCCGATCCCTTTGAGGAGGACGAAAGCGCCATTTGGGCGGCCCATTATTTCTTCTTCAACCGCGCCCTGAAACGAGTCGCCTATCTTTACGTCCGCGTCGTACCCGTCATCTCATCCACCAGTCCGACCTTGCGTCCCATGAAAGTCGGCCAGCACAAGCGACACGTCGACTTTGAACCGGACAGTGCCAAGAAGCGCGCCAAGTATTGGCTTGGCGACAGAGACGCCGAGCTCGTGCCTCCCTACGAGGACGACGAATACCAAGACGACGGCCTGTTTTGGAACCGCGGAGAAGACGGCGATCTTGTACCCTTTTCAGATGACGACTATATCCCGGAGCTGGATCACGACGAGACCGAAGATTACGAAGACGAGGATTCACAGGACCAAGGAAAGCATCACGAAAGATTGATGAGCGAAGACATTGCTGGTCGATTGGAGATTTAGCTCCGTTCTAGCGACGGACCCCCCATGCGGCCTCTTCACCTTTTCAACAAACACGGCGCGACCGATGATGGCGATGAGGGTTTGCTCTGACTGGGCGAATGGCCCTTCAAGATTGCTTGATTGCTCGCCACATCTTGCTTTGTCTTGTATTGCAGTTCACGTCGGATGATGCGAGCCGATTCTTTGCTTTATTGGATTTGTCGATACGGCGGGGGGGGGTATGGCGCCTGGTGATTCTGCTTTGCTGGTCGGTGAGAGCGGCAGGAAAAAAACCCCGTCTCTGTGTAATGCTTTACAACATGATTGCTTTTGCTCCCTGATTCGCGCTACCCTTTCGATCCGCCGCTGATTCGACTGCTACATATAGTCGGCGGGAGAATGAGATTATTTTTTTCCTTCTTTGTTTTGGCGCTCAACTCGTCGCCAACGGCCCGCCCGTTGTCATGAAATACGATTTAGTCTTGTTCTCTGCCTGTTCTTCTTGTGGCGTCTGGGGATCCGCTCATCGTCACGTCCGTAGAGTGAGTGCATGTCTGCTCGTCCAGAATTCTCCCCGTCCCGTTTCAATTTCCCGCCTCGGTACCTTTGCGCCCCGTAGCCTTGCTCTTTCTGGTGACTCTTGAAAAAAGATCAACATTACAGACTCCAAGAGTATAAAGTAGCAGCAATCGTCGTCTCGCTCACGTTTGGACGGCGAATGTGGTTTGTTCATCACTCATGTGCACATTGCAACACACTGGCAGCATCAAAAGCTCAAGGTATCAAGTAAGTCAAGTATCGAAACATAGAGGCCCGCCTTTTCTCTTCATCCGTCCGCTGTGCGCGTGGCGGAATTAACCTTGCCTCAGTATATCGCAAACCCCAGTCCAGGGGAACCCCCATACCCCCATACCGCCCCTGCCAGGGATTTCATCGTAGAAGAGTAACCTTATACGTCAAATGGTTGCCGTTTTGCCAACACATCTCTTCGCATGCCCCAAACGCTAAATTCGCTCTTCGACACAGCCGAAAGGACCAGGTTTCGGGGTATTCAAAGACCAGCGCAAACGAAATGTGAGAATGAAAAAAACGGGTAATAAGGGGATTCAGGATGCCCAAAATGTACTTGGACTGTACGATGGAAGTATTCCAACCTCGTCGGAGCACGTGGTGGCCGAAATAGGCCGCAAAGTCGTGAGGGAATGGTATAGTCATGAGATGAGATAAGAAATTGAAATGAAAGGGGCATGGAAATAATGGAGACTAGTTGCAGTCGATGAAAATTGTTAAGCCGCGCCAGCTTTCTTTTTGCGCCCAAACATCTTGGACAAGCCATTGCTGTCCTCCTGTCTCGGCGGGTTGCGACTGGCAGTGTGTCTGACACCACTGTCCGGGGGGATGGAATCTCGGAGGAACGCCGCCAGGTCCGATGTTTCGCCCTTGTTGACAACGGCCTCTCGAGGTTCGAACTTCTTCATGGTAACGCGGCCCGCAGTCGACGGCGTCGAGGCTTTGCGGGGTCGGGCCGCGGGAATGTTGTCGGCGGACCCATACATGTCATATCCAGAAGGGATGTTCACCTGGATTGGAATATAACCTCCTCTGCCGGTCCCGGCGCTCGCTCGACTATTGAGGGAACGCGCATCCTGCCTCAGGGCGGGAGTTTTCAGCGGGCTGGTGGGACCTGCCGTTTCCCTATTTTCCCGGGTGCCGCTTCGGGTGAGCCTGCCAATGAGGCTGGGCGCACTCGCCTTCTTTCTCGGCAAACGTTGAGGTTCAGATGGGGGCTCCGGAGGAGGCTCATAGTTGCGTAGAAACTCTGCCAGACTCTCCTCCTTCTTTGGAGGGGGCCTAGGAGCATCCAGCAAATCGTCGTCCTCGTCATCGTCACTGTAGTCAATGGCGTAGGGGTCGCGGACCCGTCGTTGCTTTCTCTGGGGCATCGGCCTCTCGTCGTCGAAGCTCGGGTTAGGTCCCATCGAGCCTTTGTTGAGCAACGCGGAGTTGGAGTTGATGGACGCCTGGTACATGGAAGGCATCGAATGCTCCGTCATGCTCGTGGAACCCTGACTGTAGCGGATTTCAGGAATCGTTGCATCAATGGCCATGCCGCCGACGGCCGCGTTCAACTGATCCGAGTCCATGGTGGATCGGAAAGGAGCAACATGTCTAGGAATCCGGTGGTTGCTTGCTGCAATCGGAGGCCCCTGACGAATGAAGTCAATGAGGTCCGAGCTGTCCCCTCTTGAGTCAATGACCGCCTCGCGAGGCTGATAGCGTTCGCGATTCAAAGCCATGGGCGGAGGATATGTGTCCATGGTGGTCCGGATTGGACTGGTGTGCGGCCTGATCTTTCGCGGTGGGGACGAGTGCTTGTCGCCGGCGGGACCGGTACACTTTATGAACTCGGCGAAATCGGCAGTAGACTCACCCCGTGTTCGAGCGTCTCGAGCCTGAGGCCCCCCTGGACGACTCGTTGCCGAGGCTGAACCCACGGGGACGCGAGGGACAGTATGCACGGGCTTTGTCACGATGGCTTCCGGGAGCGCAGGGCTGGTGGGCTTAACCGGATGATGAGAAAGCGGCGATCTGGGCGCATCAGCCGCGGTTGGAGAGGAGCGAGGAGTGTGATGTCCGCGATTATCCTCGCTCTTGCGCGAAATCTTAGTCACCACGGGGCTGTCCATGGAACGTTTAGACTGGATGAAATTAGCTTCACTTCATTAAGTTGGCTTTGGAGGGAGCTTACGTCAATGTCGCGCATATTCTCGGGCGTTAGGGTATAAGTGATGGTTTGGTTGCTTTGGATTAATTCTTCAAAGTTGCGTGCTACGCTTTCAGCGCGGCTGGAATTATCCTCGGACGTTCGGACAGGCTTCAGTCTGGACGTCCCTGACGAAGCGGAGGAGGCAGATGTGTGAATCTGCCTCGGCGTTACGTTGCTCTGCAGCGGTAGGGCGGAATCGTCATCCGTCTCCTTCGTCTTGGTGCGCTCAATGGGCGTCATGCCACGGCCATCTGCCTTGGGGCTATGCCAACCAGAAGGTCCGGCCGACTTTTGCGGTGTCTCAACGGCGGCTTCGTCGCGAAATGGCCCAGTTGAAACTTGAAGTGCCTTTACGTTGGCGGCTTTGGAGCGAGTTTTCGGCGGCTCTTGCTGCGGCAAGAAAGAGGCGTCACCGGGCGGCCCGACAATGGACCGCTCCCTCCTGGAGCCCGCTGTTAGACGAGGGTCGGAATTGGCAGTGATGGACGCCGCCGTAGCGAGAGCCCCAACGTTGGAAACGGTATGCGTTTGGGATTTGCCTTTGTAGTCCTCTTCCGACTCCGAGATGGACGCAGTGGCTGGCTTCAAGGGTCGCTTCCTTTCGATGGACGCGTTCGAAGACGCGTAGCCGGGAGTGTCCAGCTCTTGGTCAAAGTTCTTGGTCATAGGATCAGCATCAACAACTGTCCTGGAGTTTTTGAGCCCGAATGGGCTAATGCGACGGGGTGTCTCGAAGGATGTGTGCCGAGAATGGGCAGGACTGCGATGAGCAGGGACGTCCACAATCCGAGCCGAGCGAACGCTAGACGAACGGTCGAGTGTTGGAGCCTTGCCAATCTCCGACGCAACGGATGCGGAGTGTGCGCTGCCAGCGATAGAAACCCTGGAGGACGTAACGACCTCCGCCGTCTCATATGTGACATGATCGTCCTCCTCACGTGCAGAGGCAGTACTAGCCCTGCGGAAACCTGCGGGGGACTCTGGCGCGGCCTTGACGCACACTTCCTCGTCGTGATGCCGAATTAGAAGAGCCTGGGATGCACTTGGGCTTCGGGCTAGCTGGGAAATGTGCGTGATGCCCGACGCAGGCGGCGATTCTTGCGGAAGACCAACGTCCTCAACCTGCGGGGCTATCTCGGTCTTGAAAGTCTTCTTGGGGAGGAAGAAAGGCGAGACACTTGGTGTCGGGAGGGAATTGGACCTTTTCAAAGCCGGAATCGTGGGCGAATGTGGTTGCGACGTTGTTGGCGTTGGCAGTCCGTTGGCCATTAAGGGCAATCTGATGACGAGACTCTTTGGGCGGCTCGAAATATTATGGACCAGCTTATCAGCTAGATCGCCCTCGTCTTCGTCGTCGCTATGGTGCACAAGACCCGGAACCTCGATTTCGTCCACGTCCTTGGGACCCATGGGAAGGGGAATTGCAGAAGGATCAACCTCTTCTTGTTTGGCGAACTCTGCGCTTTCCTGAATCCTCCGAAGATCGTACCCATTATCGCGTATGCCCAGGGGTGACTCAGTCGCGGTCGACTCTCGCCTGGAACGACTTCCCAGATCGGCCGCGAATGGATATGCAACCACGTCGATCCCGCTCTGACGCATCCGCTTCTTCCATCCTCGCCACAAGCGGCCGAGTGTGCGATCGAGAGCAACACGCTCCATGTCCATCTCGCCAACAACGATGCGATCTGTGGAGTCGGAAGGGTTGCGAATTCCGTCTTTGAGATCCTTCTTGATATTGGCGCGCATTCTGTTGCAGGCGGCCTGGCCGGCGACGGTCAAAGTCAGTTCGCCGAGATATTCCAAAACGGACGTCAAGAAGATGGCAGCAGCGGGAGATATCATGTCGGACGCGTGTTCGTAAACGCCTGGCTCGAGATTTTCTTGCTCCATGTAGATATCCTCGTCTTCTTCTTCCATGTCGCCTAGAGAGGAATAGACCATGCATCGTAACCGGGTACGTTTCCAGGCCAACTCAACATCCCAATCGCGCCGGGATTTGGCATCGGTGACTGGACCAAAGAACTCATCCTCGTCACCGCTGCCGAGATATTCACGCAGCTCCTCGTCGGCATTGGCAATGGTATCCTTGGCCAGCTTGGGCTTGAGAATCTCCGTTAATGCCGGACGAAGAGTGGACAGGGCAGTCGATCCTGAGACCTGCAGAATATTGAAGAGAAGCTGGTCGAGAAAGGCGTTGACGAGCTGCATGGCGGCGGGAGTCACCACTGCGGTCTCGGTGGGTGGTTCGATGCCATTCTGGTCGTACCAGGTGTCGGCATGGCTATCGTGGTCGTTTGTGACGATTTGAGTGGCGGCGGTGGTAGCGATGAACTCGGGTGCCGGGGACACGACCAATGGCGGCGAGAGCAAGCCCAGGCTCCGGCCGGCGGTCGAAGGGCCTTCACTGGACACACTCTGGGTTCTGGAGCGACTGTAGCGCGGCGAGGGGAGACCGAACGTCGCCCGAGACACATGCCCGTCGCTCGTGGGGCTTGGCGCGGCCATGTTTGCGACCGTCGGGGGTAGTATCAACAGCTGAGAAGTAAGGCTGTACGGCGAAGAGTCCGGCGTGGACAGCTAACGCCCGGCGCGCCGTGATTGGATCGAGGTGTCTGGCCAAGCTGCGGCGGCGACGAAAACGTCAAAAAGGAGAGATTTGTTGCGTGCGCAGATTTCAAGGCGCAAGGATTGTATTGGGGCGCGCTGCGAAGTGAGTCAGTCAAAAAGGGACCGAGTCGATCGTCTTTTGTCGGTAAGAAAAGAACAAAAGGGCAATAGTTGAGAGAGTGGCTGGTGCGATGCGAAATGACAAGGGGAAAGGAGCGACAATGGATCAAGGTTTTGAGCGAGCACTGCGTGACACAGCGAGGCCAGCAGCATGCAGGCAGGCGGTGTCGAAGCTCGTCGACACAGACCTCTCGACGAGGATGCCCTGCCAAGCTCGCGCCCTCATTCGCTCGTGCAGGCCAGAGAGGCAAGGGATAGAGCCGACAGCCAAGTCGGCGGCCAGCCACAACGGGTCGCAGGAAGAGGCGAAACGGGAGAATGGGCAGATGAAGAGGAAGCGACGGGAAGCCAGACGGCGAGGGGCAGTATCGAGATGAATGTGCGGCCGATGATGGAGAAGAAATCGCGACCGGGGGGGCTGTTGTTGTTGCGCACCTGATGGTCTCAAGATGACGGGGCCAAGATTTGGCTCTTCATGGCGGCGCTGCTAACAATGGCACAGCAGAGATGGGCAAGAGGACGCAAGGGGGGTGCAGCAACAGAGTGGTGAAGACAGTGTGCGGAGCAAGCTAAGGAGATTGCTGCCGCCGACGAGCTTGAAGACGATCAGGACGACGGGATTGAGGCGAAAGACGGACGTCTGCGACGGCGGTGATGGTGGAGGAGGAAGAGGAGGTCGGTCAGGTTGGATGGGTGGGCAAATTCAATCGGGGACCACGACACGACAGGGGAAAAAGCAGAGAGGCGGGACTTTTGGAGTGAAGACGAGAGCAACTGCGAAGCACGGCGGAGCACTTTGATGCAGAGCGAGAGAGCGAGAGAGAGAAGGGGGGGTGCGCCGCGAGTCGAGCTGTAAGGGGATCTGCTAGTGGCTGCGGTGGCTCATAAGGGACCCCCCGGTTCGAGACGGGCAGGGGGGCACGAAGGAAAGGTCTGGCCAAGGAGGGCCGATATTAGAAGGGGGTGGTTAACAAACCACCTCCTCCCGCTAATCAACCACCAAAAGTGGGTCAAGTGTGGCGTAAGTCATGGCACAACGCCGATACCGCAGAATTTACATGGCCTTCCTCTACGTATCGTACAGCAGGGGTTTTAGCTGTGCCCGCAGCATACCGTATTAGAACCTCATCAAAGTGAAGCTTCTCGCGATACCTCTTCGATAAGATGGATGAGCAGGTAGAGGAAGAGGAGTGCGTACGGCAGGAAATGTATGAGGATGGCCTCTTGTAGCTACCTGCATCGCCCGTCCTTTTAAATTACGCTTCTTACGAATCAAAAAATGTGCCCCTACGCGCGTATTGATGTATTGCGCCCTGCTTCACTTTGCGGCTTTAATTCAATTACGGCAGCCTGCAGCTGGCGGCCGGGAACTTTGCGGCATCGGAGCTCTGCCCTACTCAAGCCACACTTGACCCACTTTTGGTGGTTGATTAGCGGGAGGAGGTGGTTTGTTAACCACCCCCCACATGAAAGCAGCAAAAGCCATGGGCGCCCAAGGAATGCCATGCCGTGCCCAGCAAATGCTGTAGCGAAGCCGAAAGGTACGTACCCCCACTCTGCGGAAAGAAAAGCCGGGGCGTCGACGAGCGTGTGCGTGGTTGCCGTGACGCCCATGCACTAGGCCCAAAAGGGCAACGGACCAAGACCAATTGACAGGGGCTTGGTGCAGGCGGCTATGTGAGTGGGTGGAGAAGAGTCAAGTGGGTCTCTCAGGCCTGTCGCTCGCATCAACAGTCGACGGCCCAGCCAGCACCTTGTGTCTCTACTCAAAGGGGGGGGGGCAAAAAAATGCTACC
>KQ030504.1:482219-723356 GCA_000956045.1 Hirsutella minnesotensis 3608
CTTTAATTCAATTACGGCAGCCTGCAGCTGGCGGCCGGGAACTTTGCGGCATCGGAGCTCTGCCCTACTCAAGCCACACTTGACCCACTTTTGGTGGTTGATTAGCGGGAGGAGGTGGTTTGTTAACCACCCCCTATTAGAACGGATGGGTGGTGGATGTACCGTAGCGACAGTATGCGTGGCCTGGCAGGGATTCATCAATGGGGGTGTGGGAGCGAGAGGGCCAAACCTTGGGAACTTATTTGCCAATATCATGCATCAATCTCACCCTCCCGAGCCTGCTGTTTAGTTTTCATTCTTGATTTTTGTATTTGGGTCCGTCTCGCTCCTGTTGGCGCCGTAGCGAGTAATCCTCTCCCGATGGGCGGATGGACGCCGGACGGTGGGTCCACCAGATGGATGGATCATGGCCCATGTTCGCTAGGACCCCTGCTGCTTTTTCCTCTGAATGGGGGGGGAGGGGGGTATCAGGCCAGGCAGGATCGAGAGTGGAGGGTTGGAAGACAGCACTCGAGGATTTGCGGATCGGAAGAGCGCAGAGGAAAAAAGCTCAGCTGGCCAGGATACACTAAGGTACGCCTAGTCGGGATAGCGGATCATGGAATTGAATCCACTCCTTAAGTTAGTAGGTACGTACGTACGTAGGTAACTTACAGGGCTACATCATCCCCACTTGCCTGCCAGTCTGCCCGTTCGCCCACCCAACCGTCAAGAGGTGCCTGGAACGAGTATACCGTGTGAATGCAACTACAAATCTACGGCGCTTTCCGTCCAATACGGCGCTCGGCTTGAGGCACGAGAAGGAGTACGATGGGAGTCGAACCCTTTCCATGCCGGCAAAACATTCAATAAATGGGTACATGATTAGGAAAGACTGCATAGGCAAGAACGGTTGCGGATTGTCTAGAAGACGGAAAGCTGCGAGCCTGTATGGCCGGCTCCCCAAGAAATCAATCTGCACAAGTGGTCCGTGTTCACGGGTTTGCCACACAGTAAGTCCTTGGGCGAGGACTGGCCGACCGGCTTCCCCCACTGTACAGGAGGTACAGTGCATTGCTCCTCAGACTTGGCACTGCCGGAGTGTGCCTCGGCAGCGTCCCGGAAGCAGTCATGATGCGTCAAGTCTGGACGCAATTGCCGGGTTCTGGCTCTTGGGGGCCAGGCGCGAGCTGGACTGCAATGACTGCACCGACTGCCACAGGCCCGCCAAAGGCCCCCTCTGGCCCCCAACCCGCATGGCAGTTGGGTGCAAGAACCAAGTGCATGCATAAACTTACACATGCGCGAATGCGCGAGCCCAGGTTGCTCGCTGGGAGAGCACTGTATGTACGTACTTACGTATGCTTTTACGTAAGGTACATCACCTGCAGTGCACATGCCGGCACGTCGAAATAAGAAGTCGACGATTCCAACCGAGCAGAGGCCTTCGGGGGTGCTTGGCGCAATTCGAGGAATTGATGAAGCAGCTTCTCTCCGATGCGCACTCGCTGGAACGGGGGCCCGACAACATGGACCAACACGGATGCTGCCCGTGCGTCTAGGTAGGTCTGGGCATATACGAAGTTGGTACCTGTCAAAGCATGTGTCTATTCTCGACCAAAAGACGCGATGCGTTTTCCATGAATGATTCGTCTCGCAGCCAGACCGGCCGAGAGACAAGACAGATAATGTCTTGGGCCCTGGCCGGCAAGCAATGTCTCGTGCCAGAACGACCGAGTCGACGACGACGACGCCGCCTTTGGCAGCACTCGTCACATTTCGCAGGCAGCGACTGCCAACTTCCATGCTTGCCGCGCACACCGAATTGAGGCCAGGTACTTCGTACCCACGTTCCTTTGCTGGACGCGTGCACCCATCATGGCCGTGTTGGGCAAGGCGTACCTGCCGGGGGCGGGAAACACTGGGGTCCTTGGCGATGGGAAGGAAGTGAGAGGTGATTGCCCGCTCCACGCACTAAAAAAAACCCCTACCCAGACTTGCGTCTCCCACGGTCGACGAAGACGAGGCAGATGAGCCAAAGACAGCGAGCACGACACCGACAGCTTTTGCACCATGTACGCATTCAGCACACCTGGCTGCGCACTCGCTCAGGTACAGCCTCGCCAGGGCGCCGCAAACTTCCGAAACCGCTCTCCGCATCTGCAGCCCGACTCGGTTGCTAGCATAACCTACGGTGCTGTTCGTCCGGTAGCTCAAAGCCGCAGCTGCTCCGTCCGTCCGCTTGTTGGGCGCATGCTCATTCCCCGTCGGCCCGGGAGGCCGCTTCGCTCTCGGTCAGAGCCGTGCATGGTCTGCCTAGCTGAGCGTTGCGGAGCATCCCAATGTGCCCGTATCCTGGTTCGTCCCGGGCACCAATCTGGCGACTGAAGCTTTCGCTTTTGCGTCCACCCGTCACTCGCCGCTTGCCCGGGCTTTGACGCAGGCACGACGTTTTCTTTTTGCCGTGCCGTAGTCAAGTTTGTGGGTTTTGGCGGCGCCGGTGCCTTTTTTTCCATCAGGTGTTGCCTTGCCCGTGCTCGTCATGGGCCCAAGGCTCGCCCCGAACCCCGGTCTGCACACCGGCCAGCCGACCTGCACCCCATGTTGACGAGTCCAGCTTCGGCTGATGTCTTGGAGGGCTATCGGCTTGGGAACACGGTTGGCCAAGACGTCCCCACGATCCACGATGTTCCGTGAGCCGGGTGACAGGTGCGCTGGCCCTCGGCCAAGCGCACCAATCGGTCGTCCCTAGGCCTCGACGTTGGCTCGAGGGCATGTTTGCTCGTCCGAGTTGCAAGTTGCTATCAAGGTCGGCTCAAGACTTTAAATTCCACATCAGTATGGTATCGCTTTTCAAGGTCAACGTGGGACAAGTCTCCGCGCTGTCGTTAGGACTTTCCGTCGCGCCAAGGCGACCGTCTCTACTGCGCCTTCGGTACGGCAGTTCATGGTAGCCCACTATCAACACGCCAGGCTGAGATTCAGCCGTGGGCCAATAGCCAGAGCTCATCAAGTGCGCGCGAAACTAAAATCAACGGAGGGGCTGTGGCTCGGAGAGCAGTGGAATTGGTGTCGGCATCTTCCGCTGGCCAAGGATGAAATCACCACCAAGCCTATGTAGCCTATCAAATCTGGGCATGGGGGCGCAACGCTCTCGTCACTGGTCACAACCGTACCCCATGAGGGATGGCAGGCTTAGGGGTGAGTTCAGCTAATCAAAGCCAGAGGGAAACAAACATGGCCGCCGATACGGCAGGTTTTACAACATCAAGTGAGATGAGAGAAACCAAAAGAGATGGATGCCACGAGTGACTTGGCGGGGGGCAAAGAAGCAAAGAGACGGAAGGCGAAAAAGAAACAAGACTTGCCGGGGTCGTGAATCCAAGACAAGCAAATAGGCGCCGGCCTTTGACGAAATCGCCATCAGCGTGCGTTGCCGATTCATATCGGCTTGTTACCCTGGACTACATGCTTGCAAGGCTACCACATTTGATTGCGCACGAGCAGCTTTCTCTTCATCACACTCCAACGGTGCACGACTGCGGCGTAGCCAGATGTCGGCACTTGTCTTGTCAAAGGGTTGGTTCAAGATGGTCCCAGACCAAGGTTACCCCGGGCCAAAGAAGCCTCGCCCGTCCCCACGTCATTCTCCCGGGCCCTGGCTCACGCGAACGTACGAGACGACAAATCTTGCCTTGTTGGCGCTTGGCTGGCTAGCGACGTGACGGCAGGCCGCAAACGAGGGCGGCGGCTCTTGTCGCGATGTGGGCAATTAGAGGAAAGCCACGACCGCATTGTCCATGCTATTGTGTCTGGATTCGTGCGACGACGCTGCCCACGGTTTGTCTCGGGCCTTTCCGATTTGGGGCGCCTCGTCATGCGCCGCGCCGTCGGACGAGCATCGCCCTCTTCCCGATGCCCACGACGATCGCCACGTTGGTACGGCTAGGTGGGCTACGGGGCAAACCAAGGCGTCGCTTTCCCCGGAAGGAAAGAAAAGAAGACGCGCAAGCTCGAGAAGCCAAGTCCGCAAAGGGGCAGACTAGTTGGCCGGCGCATGAAAAGGCGAACCTTGAGATGGGTGGTGAAACGCGCGCTCTTGTCGCCTCCACGAGGCCGCCAACAAGAGGAGAGCAGGCAAGGACGACGAACCGATGCTTCATCGGGCTCTGGTTACCCACTTCGCCCCTCACCTCCATCTCGCATTCTACCGCTTCCGCCCCTAGGCCAAGTTGTTTCGCCCCCAGCATGGGTCCTTGGGTGAGACTGCTCGGCCGATATTTGATGTGCATGATTCGACATGACCTGGACCAGATGACAGGCGACCCGGTGGGGAAGGCAAGGCAAGGCTCTCCGAAGAGTCGCGGAATCGAGCAGATCCGACATCGCAGGCCTGCAACTGCAGCTTTGGCAAGACGGCCCTGCACGGGCTTGATGACGGAGCTTCGTCTCCTGCATGCATGCATCCCGTCAGCAGCAATCTGAGGCTTACATTGTCCTACTCATGAGCACATGCCCGACCACGACTGCAACCATGCTTGGGTCGCGGTACGAAGCACAGTAAAGTGCATTGCGTCGCAAGGATCCTCTCACTTCAGCCCAGGTCAGGCCGTGGCACGGCGGAAGGAGTTGTGAATCCCATGGCCTCATGTGAGAATCCGGCACAGACTGGAGCCGGCAGGGGCCTCTTGAGATGCACAAATGGTGCCGCATCACCAAGTCGGAACCCAGTTCTGAGTCCGCATGTTCCGACTCCGCGCTCGGCAAGGCCATCATGGGCAACATTTCGGCGTCATCTGAGCGATATACATAAAGTCGAGCCAAGGGTTCCATTATCTCCCCTTGCCGCCCGCCCGTCGTTTGTAGGGCATGCAGATTGATCCTGCAATGGGGGACATTTCTAGGCGCAGGCTGTCGGTCATGGGAAACATGGTCTGGTCGCACCAACGTCACGCAAGGCGCAAGAGAAGCTTGGTTCAAATGGAAGCTTTCTGCAGCCACCAGAAGGGCTGTACGGCTCACGTTGGCCTCGGGAGCTGCGTGCTCAAGAGAGCACGGGCTGTCGTGTCACGACAAAGAGTCAGCACTCGCAGATTGCGTCCGTCCCATCTCCGCGCGCAACCATCTCGGATGCTCAACGGGCGCAGCTTCGGCTCGACCCATGCAAATGGCCGTTGGCGGATGAAGGCACTCTAGTTGAAGGAAGAATTAGGGAGGCCAGGCGTGCACCGAGGAATGTCCGCGCATGCTGAGTGGCATGATTCGCAGAGTATTATTGCCAACGGCGGCGGCTTACTATTTGGCATTATTGGGGAATATGCAAGCCACAGCATGAGAGGTGATGGCCGACTAAAAAGGCTCGAGTTGCGCGACACCACGCAGGCAGCGATGCGGATGCTTGCCTCGGTTTGCTCGTGAAAGATTTCCGGGTCAGGAACGAGCAACTGGCTGCAAGACGTTGCACGAATTCGCGTCGTGGTTTCCAGTCCAGGGTAGCGGATGGAGGCCACCCTTGCCGCTGAAGCAAGCCTCGATATTCGTATATCTAGAAAAGACGGTTCCTTCTCTCTCGTGTTCTCGAACTTGGGAGACGCGGCGGATTGGAATCACGCGCGGAGCGCAGCGGCATCGTTGGGATAATGCCATTCTCCCTTGATCCACCGACACTAGATGAACCTCATATCTAACAACCTCGTATCTTTAGGCAGCCATGCGCCCACACGCGTAGACGTCTGGAAATAAATACTCTTCTTTGCTCGACGCGACTAGACGTCGCCTTCGAAAGGGCGCAGACACACGGCTTGCTCCTGCGCAGAAACCGCCTAACAGCACAGTCGAAAGTCCAAGCTCCGCGCCTCCCCGTATACACTCTCAAAACTCAACGGGCTTGAACACGAAGAACATGGCTTGATAATACTTTCCCGCTATTTGGTCCCCTCGTCTGGAAATGCCTAAGCCGATCCCCGTGTAGGTGACCGAGGTTACAGATTCAAGCAAGCATGTGGGTAAAGTTAGGGCAAACAATATCTTCCGCGAGTCAACTGGCTAATGAATACTCGGTTGATGTGATTTTATGGATTCGTGTCGAGGAGAATATCACGTCACCAAATCACCTCGAATGCATACCTTGAATCATGTGATTGAATGACAATGCTTCGTGTGGATTATATGTGCTCTGTAGTGCAACGTCTAGGGTATCATCACGCAACCCATCTTGACAACATCAAATGTCGTCCAAACCTTGACATCCAAGGTCTCCTCATTCCTTGTGGCCAGCTTCCGCCTGCTTCTGGATGTCGTGCTCAGCACCTCGCTGCTGGGACTTGCCCTCGGCACGCATCTGGTCGTAGTGCGCCTCGCCCGCCTTGTCGCCAGTCAGGCCCGCAATGGCACCGCCGACTGTGCCTTGAGCTCGGCTGGCCATGCCAGACCCGAGGTCGCTCAATTGGCCTTTGGCTTCCTGGCGCTGGCCTTCTAGGTTCTGCTCGCGGCCGGACTGCTTGAGAGACTGTAAATTGAAATAAGTTAGCCGACATTGCAGGGAAGAAATGAATCTTCGACATACCTCATTGCCGATGAGTCCGCCAACCGCCTCCTTGGCGGAACCGACAGTTTGGTTCCATGAGCCCTCGGTCCGGTTCGAGTCATCTTTGCTGATCGCGCCAGAGCTAGACAGAGTGGCTCCGGGCACCTTGACGGTGGCCTGAGAAGCGTCGTGCTCAGCCTTGCTCTCCTCCTTGCGTGCCTCGCCTTTGGCCTTGTCGCCCGTGTTGCCAGTCAGGCTGCCAATGGCGCTCTGGACGGCACCAGTCACGGAGCTGACATATGAAGAGAGAGTGGAGGGAGCGGCGTTCTTGTTGTCGTTGGTGTCAGCCATGTTGACGGAGTGCGTGGGTTGTTTGATGGAGATTTGCAAAGGAAATGTGTTCGCAAGAAGCTTGTATGGTTTGATGCTGCAAGTTGCTCAAGGTGATGCGTGATGGTAGAGATGGGGGGATGGAGGAAGAGAGAAACCGTTGGACGCTTGCAAGCTTTAATACTCAGCAGCCAGGCGGAGGAGATGCAAGTGGCCTCGGTTCCCGGCAGCAAGATCGGGGTGACGACTGCCCTCGAAGATGCAGGACAAGGTGCAACAGGGCGGCAATGATGTCATTCTCGCTTGACGAACAACGAGCGACTCCCTCATGGAACCCTGCCATGGCGGGGCAGCAGCGAACGTCCACCAAGAGCCCTGACGTCATTCCAGGGTCTGGTCCCCCTTCGACATACGCATTGTGTCTTGCAAAAGCTGGACCCTGACGCGAATTCAGCAGCAGGAGCCATGGAGTAAAGGCCATCTGCAGAATAGACACGGCAAGCACGTGCCGCATCTCTCTTCGATGAGCGCAATACCATCTCAAAGATCGGCAACACAGGTTGCATCATCCGCGCCGCTGATGCAGAAAAGGCCCGTCTGCCCCCCAAAAAAGTGCATTCTTGATATGTACCGTACTCACGAAAAGAGGCATCCACACCCTTCTGCCGATAGTATACATGTGTTTGCTGTTACAGACGCGAATGGCGCCATTCTGTTGCCTGATGCCTGGCCAACGCCAAATCCGATTCCTTTCAAACCCTGGCCCGATGAACGCTGCTTTTGAAAAATGTCTTGAACTGCTCAATGCTGACTCCACTGAATGGTGTTGAGATCAATGCCTTCCTGCACCAGTTCCCACAGCGGGCTGAGTTCCCGCAGAAAGCTGACGCGCTCCTGCACCGCCTTGAGAACGTAGTCAATCTCCATTTCTGTGGTGAAGCGACCGATACCGAACCGGATACTGCTGTGGGCGCTCTCATCACTGTTTCCGAGAGCTCGCAGTACGTAGCTAGGTTCCAGCGACGCTGACGTGCACGCGCTTCCCGACGAAAGCGCAATATCCTTGAGCGCCATCAGAAGTGACTCCCCTTCAACGTAGGCAAATGACACGTTGACGCAGCCCGGATAAAACGAATTTGCATCGCCGTTTTGCGCCGTGTGCTCCATGGACAAGAGCCCCCTGAGTAACCGATCGGACAGCGCCTTGATGCGCTTCGAGTCGTACTATACATGTGTCAGCGCGTAAAGCTCCACAGGAATGAGGTACGAGACAAGCATAAAAAAGATTCGGATCAGGAAAACGCTTCGGTCAACAGGAACGGCCTTGTCACGGGCCATTCAGAAAGCCATGCATGTGTAAAGCAAATCATCATTGGAAAAGGTGGGAACATGAGATGAAACCAACAGTCGTTATGCCAAATACGTACCTCCATCTCTGCTTTGGCGATGCGACATGCTTCGCCAAAGCCAGCAACAAGCGCCGGTGCAAGAGTGCCACTTCGCAGACCGCGCTCCTGACCTCCGCCAGTGATGATGGGGTCCAGCCGGACTCGTGGCCTCCTTCGGACGTAGCAAGCACCAATGCCCTTGGGACCATATATCTTGTGGGAAGAGATGGACATGAGGTCAATGTTCATCGCGTTGACGTCGAGTGGAATCTTGCCGACAGCCTGGGCAGCGTCGGTGTGGAAGAAAATCTTCTTTTCTCGGCATAGCTTGCCAATTTGCTCGATGGGCTGAATGACACCAATCTCATTGTTGACCGTCATGATGCTGACCAGAGCCGTCTCGGGCCGGATGGCAGCCTCGAGATCGGCCATGCGGATGAGTCCGTTGTTTTGGACAGGCAAATAGGTGACTTCGAAGCCCTCGTCCTGCAGATGCCTGCAGCTGTCGAGAACGCACTTGTGCTCAGTTTGGCTCGTAATGACGTGCTTCTTCTTACCAGAGCGGCCGAAGAAACGGGCGACGCCTTTGATGCTCATGTTGTTGCTCTCCGTGGCGCCACTTGTGAATATTATTTCTTTGGGATCAGCACCAATGAGACTAGCAATGTGCTCGCGAGCGTCCTCGACCGCCTTCTCACTTTCCCACCCGTAAGCGTGGGTCCGGGAGTGCGGGTTGCCGTAGACGCCCATGTAAAAGGGCAGCATGGCGTCGAGAACACGCGGGTCAACCGGTGTCGTGGACTGCATGTCAAGATAGATGGGTCTTTGACCTTCTTCCATGACGGCTGCCTGCTTGAGAATCTCTGCGGGATCCGAATCAGTTAACACGTACGTCAAGGTCGATAGCTCTGACATACCGGCCATGGGGCTCACGGTAGCATTTGAAGAGCCACCCATCTGGGGCGGCGGGATATCTGCAAAATCCTTTTTGTCGAGCTTGATGGCCGTCTCCACTTTGGCATTGTCCTGCCGAGACTCAGTCACGTAGCGTCGTCGTGTTACGCTCGAGGCAGCCTTGGTGGCGGCCGGAGCCAGACCTCGCGCTGCGACGGCATGGCTGGGGCTGGAGCTGGCGGAGCCCAGACGGACGGCCGACCTTACGGAGCGAGATGCAAGACTGGCCATGATCGCGAGAGCGACGATGGTGGCGGTTGCATGGGAGAATGCTCTGCTTCGAAGGGAGGCGAGAGGGGAGATGCGAAGTTGATGGTTGGGCCCCTCCAGAATTTGTCATGAAGAGGTCTTCGGCTCGGGAGTGGCTACTCGGTGATAAGCCGGCACGCTTGCTCACGGCGGCTGTGATTGGCTGGGAGCCTCGAGCAAGGGCGGTCGACGGCCAGCCGATCTGCAACAGCTCATGTTTGCGACCTCGTCGATAAAGTCTTGGGGTAAAAAGGAGATGAGGGTATGAAAGTGACAGGATGCAATAGGATGCCGACTTTATACATGTTTTCACGAGGGGCGCGTCAAGAAACATCAGGAGAGATTGTGCAAAACTTTTTTCTCGCACACAATTCGCCGGCAGATTTCAGCCGATACGTAGCCCTATGCTTCGAGGTCGCGGGGAATGACCTGATTTACGTGGGCGCATGGCACGTGAGGGCACCAAGGGTAGGGTACTTCAGACAAGGTACCGAGCGAGCCACCCGGGTTGATTAAGCGAATGATGATATTGTCCGCCTACAGAGATGTGACGCATACTGCATTTGATAATGGTGATGCTCTCAATCTGCAGGGCCAGAAATGCTCCACATGTCCCTTGGTGAATCCGACAAGAGCAGTCTCATCCAGGCACGAGAGCGCAGGGTAAGTCATGAGAAGAGCGGTGATGCGGAAATGCTAGACGCTAGACAATACAGCAACGTAGATGAATAGACTGCCGTGTGGCATCGGCTAAGACGGCCAGTCAGGTCCCTCGTCTCCCTCCACTCCCCGAGGCAGGTACGGCGTGCCCGGTGGGCGTCTTGGCAGTGAATCCCATCTGCAGCAGCAACTGATGACGCAGCGCCCCGCCTCTGCCTCGTGCTCCGCCACCATCAGCTCGCCGCCGCACCGCGCCGCTCCCGGAGCTTCGAGCTTGCTGCAGGCGCCTTGCTGCAGGCGGGACACTCCCCCTCAGCACGGCTCCCAGGCCTCAACTTACCTGTACCGCGCCACAGCAACTCCCCCACACAGCCACCGGCAGGTGCCTTTTTGTGTCGCCCTTTTGGGAACAAGGCGGGCGGGCAGCGTCAAATGCCCGCCTTTGGCCTCGATCTGGTAAATCCGCCGACCCTCGCTCCCACTCACCAACCAGGCCACCGACCTTGTCTGCCGCTCGCGACTGGGCCTCTGAGTGCGCATCTTCATCCCTCATTTTTTTCTTGTGTCTTTACTCTCACCCGCCATCCCTTCCCTCGTTGGCGCACACTCGCGCGGCATCGTCATGAGCTTCAAAGGCTTTCAGAGAGGCCTTACTCGGGTACGGCCAGAGCCACCCTTGACGCCGCAGGCCCCTCACCGTCTTGGCCTGCCAAGAGGCATTTTGCTAACTCGCATCCACCCGACAGGCGCCGCAACAGTTTCGCGCCAAGTTCAACCTCGGCGAGCATACAAAGGATGCCGTCTACATTGACGCCGAACGCCGTTTCCAGGAGCTCGAGACGGAAACCAAGAAGCTCCACGATGAGTCCAAAAAGTACTTCGAGGCCATCAATGGCATGCTCTCCCACCAGATGGAGTTCAGCCAGGCCATGACGGAAATCTACAAGCCCATCTCTGGCCGCATGTCCGATCCAGACTCGGCCAAGCCTGAAGGCAACCCCGAGGGCATCAATGCCTGCGAAGAATACGAGGCTATTGTCAAGGAGCTGCAGGAGACGCTGGCTCCCGAGCTGGAGATGATTGAGAGTAGGATTATTCGTCCTGCAAACGAGCTGCTAGACGTCATCAAGGTCATTCGCAAGACGGTCCTCAAGCGAGAGCACAAAAAGCTCGACTACGATCGCCATCGCGCCACTCTCAAGAAGTTGCAGGACAAGAAGGAGCGCACGGCAAAGGACGAAAAGGCCTTGTGGAAAGCCGAGGGCGATGTCGATCAAGCGACTCAGGAATTTGAGTACTTCAACAACCTCCTCAAAGAGGAGCTGCCCCGCCTCTTCACCCTCGAACAGCAGTTTATCCAGCCACTCTTCCAGTCCTTTTACTACATGCAACTCAACATTTTCTATACGCTGCACGAGCGAATGCAGCGCTGCGACATTGGCTACTTTGACTTGACACGCGAGATAGAGGAGGCCTTTTACGACAAACGCGGTGACATCCAGGACCGGACCGAGGCGCTGGCCATCTGCCGCTTCAAGACGACGGGACGTCCGCGGCCGATACGATACGGTGCACGCCCGGCTCTCGAAGGCGGGAAGCAGCCCGGCCTTTTGACAGCTGGACCGAGTCAAACGAGCCCCAAGCCTGGTTCTACCAGTCCTAGGCCAAGCTCCTATCGCCAATCAATACAACCCGCCGAGCAACACCCTCCTCCACCTTATTCTTCCGATCACAAGTCGACGAGCCCGGGCCTGTCCGCCATCGCGGCCTCCAAGCCCAAGCCACCACCTCCCAAACCCAAGCCCAGCCGCCTGCTGGGAGCCCCTACGGTTGAAACGGTCACCGCCCTGTACGACTACGCGGCCCAGGCGGAGGGGGACCTGAGCTTCCGCACGGGCGACGTCATCGAGATTGTCTCGAGGACCCAAAACGAGAACGAGTGGTGGACTGGAAGACTGCAGGGGAAAGAAGGGCAGTTTCCAGGTAAGCAATCTCTTCTCATCACTCGGTTCAGGCCAGCAATGGACATGGCAGGGCGGACCACGGGAAACCCTTGGCTAACCAACACCTCCGCAGGTAATTACGTCAAAGTAAATTGAAACAAGCAAATCATATCCACGATGGGCAACGTCGGCGCAATACGGGCCTCTTTTTGTCTATGCAAGCATGCGGGGAGCAGGCTTCTTTCATTATATCCTTGTTTGGAATCCCTAGATAGCACAAACAAACCTTGGCATTCATCAACGTCTATCCTGAACCCAAAGCATGGTCTCGCTGCCAGAGTTACGCAAGCCAAGAAAGACGCGGTGCAAAGGGGATGGGGCGCCAGGAGCGGCGCAGCGAGCAATTTGGCGACTTTGCTCCGGGGGGGCTTATGCGTAAAGGGGACCGCCGAGGGACGGCGGGTAAGATTTTGCGAGCCCCTTTGTGTCGAGGGGTGCTCACGCCGGTCGGGGTCTGAATAAATGCAGAAGTTGCGGACCTGCATGGCAACCACTGCCGTCTCCTGAATACAAGGCCGCAGAAGCATGATACAATAATGAAGCAAATGTCGGCCAAGCGTAAATGGTATAGACATTGCGTGCGCTAACTAGTCGACGCGTCTTACAAACTTGATTACAAGACGTGAACCGCTCCCCGTATTTGACCGCGGTTGAATACGTGAGCGCGTAGATGGGTATCCAAGTACATGATGGGAATTCTCTGCGAGCGGCGAGACGCGGATGCAGATGCGACCAAGGGAACTCCGCAGTCGGCGTTATGCCGCCGCGCCGCCCGTGATGAGGGCCTCGAGCTCGAGCGGGCTCAGGGTGCTCCGCCGGCGCGACGCCGTCTTGCTCGCCTTGCGATCGCGCTTGCGCTTCTCGGGCCGCGGCTGGTCCGGGCCTTGGTCTGCCCCGGCGGCGGGGGGCAGCGCGTCGCGCTTGACGGGATCGACGTCCGTCGGCGTCCTCTCGCGAGGCGTCCGCCGACGACGGGGCGGTCGCGTGGCACGGCGCGCCCTGATCTCTGCTGAGCATGCTGCTGTCTCTGGCTTGCGAGTCGTCGAGGCGGCTGTCGCCGTGAGACGTGAGGCGTCTGCTCGCCGACGCGCCCGTCTCGGCTGGCCTGCTCGGCCTTGGCTTGGCCAGGAGCACCTCGTCCAGGGACGTCCGGGACGGCGACCGCGTCCGCTCACGCTGCTCGCGCGCCCTGCTCGACACGCGTCTCTGAGTCGCTTTTGTAGCCGTCTCGGCTGCCGCCGCTATAGGCGCCCGTGGGCGGAGGGGAACAGACCGTAGCGACCTGGGTTCCTGCGGGAGCTCTTGCGTCCTCTCTTCGACAATCGTGGTGAAGTCGCCCAGCTTGGGGCGCAAACGCTTGGTCTTGAGGGAGCCTCGGTTACCCGCCGACGAAGAGTTGCGCAGCGGACTTAATTGCGGAGGTTCGGGTAGGGGAGAAGAGTCTGGCGAGGCCTGATATCGTGGTGCTTCGACATTCCCTTCATTTGCGTGGTTGTCGTTGTGAGCCTCGTGGTCGGACTCCGACGAGGCTCCGCCATCGGACGTGTTTCCGGCCGCATCGTCATCGCTCGGTTCGGGAACCAGATCGACGTGATCGTGGTTGGATGGGCAGGGCGACCTTTGCAATTCCTCTTCCTCCTCAGGCAGCGACGGGAGCCTCATGTCAAACGCCCCCCTGGTTTCGTCGACGTCCATGACGCGGACCGGACTCAGCCTCAGGCCCATCCTCAGCTCCTCGTCGCAGACTGGTCTCCCGCTCGCCGCCATCCTCTTGCGCCAACCGTCAATCAGGTGCACGGCTTCCTTCCAGCGGCTCTCCATCTTGACCCAGCCGGACCGAAGGCGGTTGATTTCTTCCTCCCGCACCTCGACCTCTTCAATGGGCACAAACGATGGGTTGGTCAGGATGGTGCGCATGTGGTCTGTGACTGACGCGAGATCAGCGGCCAGCTCTTGACAGGTCGGTCGTGCCATGACCTCGCGATTGCGCGCCTCGCTTTCCGTATAGCCGCTCATATCCCGCAGTTGACTCATGGTCTGCTGCATGACGGAGAGAATCGTTTCGTTTTCCTCGCTGAGCTCCTGCGCGAGCTTCGACAGGAACGCATTGGTCTCGCTCCGCAGGTCGCTGTCCGCAGGAAGCGGCGAGCTCTTTTCCAGGCCAAAGTCGCCCGTGACGTGAATCGTGGTGACGGCCGCGCTGGCCTTGGACCCGCGCGATCGCCCGGCCTCGGCTAGCTGCTTCTTGAGGGTGTCAATCTGCCTGTCGCGTCGGCGGACTTCGGTGGCGCATGCGGCGCGCGTCTGCGACACCAGCGACTTCATCCGCGTAATCTCCTCTTTTTGCCCGCGCGCGCTGGCCTCGGCGGACTTGAGTTGCGTCTTGAGGGCGGCCTCGCTGGCTGCCGCGATGTCGGCGCGGCGCTTCTCCTCGGCGTTCTTGTCGGTCAGGCGGGCCACGTCGCTGGTGAGCTTGAGGTTTTCGGCGCGCAGACTGCGTATCGCCACCGAGATCGACTCGCGCTGTTCCGCATCGCGCTGTCGAGAATGTCAGCGTCGGGCCTCTCGCAACTTGCGTCGTTGCTCTTCAATCAACAGAGCCCCCGATGGCGGGAGAGGCATACGTCGCGTCTCAAGATCAAGTCGTTTACGACACTGATGATGCGAGCAGCCGTCGTAGCCGTCGTCTGCTCGTCCTGGCCCAGCTGTGCAAAATCAATCGTCTGGCCATCGCGAAGCAAGCCGCGAGAGACGAGCTGATTGTTGATGTATAGCGACGCCGTGTAAAGGTTTTCCGTGTCAATCATGGTGACTCTGGGGATCGTGGTTGGGCAGACAGCCCGAAATTCTCGTCGTTTGAGAGCAACAACTCTTGGTTCGTGTCAAAATGCCAACGGCAATTGTTCGTCAGCACAGTTGGTCCTCTGAGACAAGCTGTTGCAGCTACGCATGGCGAATGGCGACCCTGGCTCAGGGCTTGGTTGGCCTTGGTTGCTAGGCAAGCAAAGTAAACAATCGTCAATCTTGATGACTAAGCCGCCATATTCAATGCGACGACTTGCACCAACTTTATGCCAAGTAGAACTACGACAAGCAGACAATAGCCTCATTTTGAAAAAGAATCAGGCTTGGTACTCAATTTAGAATGAGAAGTTGATCATCAGGAAAGATGCCCTTCGCATGGGAATTGGGTATCATTTTTGGCTTCTGGCGAAATGCCATTAGAAGCATCGCCTTGCTCTCTACACTAGGCCTATCTACAACATGACGTCCAGTCACACCTTTCACGAAGACTGTCCCGATAAGTTGATGGGGCTTATTTGTATGCACCAATATCGCCACCATCGAGAGCGAAAGCACACTCTCGCCCTTGTTCAAGAGCCGAGCATAACTAGTCTTGGTAGTTTCACTCATTGAGTGCTGGGGTCGGTCCAAGGCTCCACAAGGCACTTGGAAGTGCCCCTTATGCGGCCGGTGCACGCAAAGCTCGCGGTATGGTAGTTGGCGCAAGCGGCATCGCGGATCTTCTGCTCCGTATGTAGAGTACTTCAAGAGTGGTCAGTTGAAATTTTGGGAACACCGACATGTGAATAATCTTGAGGACTCGCAGAGGTCTCAGACAAGTTTGAGAAGATTGTTTTTTACGCGGTTGTCTTCGGCATTTGCCCAGGCCTAACCAGAACGAGTCTTGGTCGGCCAAATGGCTTCGATGGCCCCGCGGCGTCATCATGATGAGGGCGAGAAATGTACAGAGCATGGAGAGGGACAAGATTTGGAAGACTTACAAGTATAGCAACTTGAGCGAGGCGTGCTTTCAAGTCTCTGGCTTGAATTTGCCCCTTTTCTCTCGCATAGCCTGGACCTTTCGCTTATCATCTTCAAAGCGCCGCAGCAGTGCGGCCTGCTCTTGCTTTCGCCGCTCACGGAGCTGGAAGCGATAAAAGTCCTTCATCTCCGACTTTCTCTTCGTCTGCTTATCTAGCATCCTCTGCTTCGCCTCTTCGGCCTCATTGCGACTGGCAGGAGCAGCGCGGCCGCCACGCGTGACGGTGACGAAGCCATCCTCATCCGGTTCATTTCGCAACTTCTTGGCTAGCTCGATGGCTTCCTTCTCCTTGCGGTTGAAGACATTGAAGAAGGCGTGGACGGCCTTTTGCGTCTCGACCTTGTCGCATCGGGAGAGTTGCAGGTGAGACGCGATCCAGTGAGGGCCCAGTGGAGAGACCTGATCCGCGAGGTTCTCGCCCCAGACGGGGTACTTTTTCGACTTGTGTAGTTTTGCAATGGCCTTGAGGACGAGCTGGACGCTCTTTTCGTCGGCCAAGAGCACAACAGCGGTTGCGCTACTTCTGTGTAGCTTGCGCGCCCATATTGAAGGTAATCTCGAGGCTTGCAACTCGCGCTCTTGCTCGTCCGCTTCCACGTCTGACCTCTTGCGTTTTCGCGCGAAGCCTGCCACCTTGGTGGCTTCCGCGGGGTCGACGGGCAGAATGTTGGTTGTTTCGTCATCGAATAATATGCTCTCGAAGCGCCCGGGGCCGACGAGGTTGGCAAAGAGTGCCCGAAAATGAGGTTCTGTGCTGTCTGCAGGTACGTTTTTTAGGAATAAGCTGCGAGTATCGTCGGCGGTAGGAATCTTGGGGGCATTGCGCCGGACGCGGATCTCGTGTATGGCTGTCTTGGGATAGGCGGGAGCCGGGGGGATGCGGATCGGGAAGATGGCAAAGTGCTCGGTGGACGGTTCAAGTGGCGCCATCTTGCGTGTCGTAAAAGAAAGATGAAGAGCACTGATGCGCATCGGCTTAAGCTGGGATTGTAGGTCGAAGTCGGTACGCGGGAAATTTTCAGCAGCAGACGGCTATCGATAAGCACAGTGCTGATGAATCTGACACTGTGTTCTTCAGGTCAATCAAGGCCCGGCACAAACCATGGCAAACTGTTCTTTGCCTTGCCATCTTCCCGACATTACTACTATCTTTGATCATTCTAACCCAGCCATCATTGAATCTTGAAGGCTGTCATATTTCAATGAGGGACGCAGGAATGGCGAGAGCTCGTACCCAAGCTGGTGGTTGGGGAACGCGCAGGTACTTTGTACCTCGTGAGAGCTGTCATCAAAGGGCAGCCCGCGCAAGGGAGATAAACCGACGTGCAGCCCCTCAAGGCCGCCTTCGCTCTTGGTCCTGCATTCGTGGCCTGATATCCGCGGCGCGACTCGACATCAGTTGCGCAAAGCTCTCACGATGAAGCCCATAATCGCGGTTCCAGCCATCCTGATCCTCGTCTGGCGGGCGCGGAGAAAGAACTCGCTCACGCCAGCCGGCATCCTTGCAGCCATCGTATCGGCGGCTGCTCACGCCTATCACCCGTGGAACTTGCCCTTTGCCCTTCTCGTCGTCTTCTTCCTGGCCGGGACTCGAGTCACTCGCGTTCGTAAATTCTTGCCGCTTCTTTGGTCTCGGCTGTGCTAAGCTCTCATCAGATCAAGAAAAATGTCAAGGCCACCTTGACCATGCACTCCAGAGGCACGTCTGGGGGAGAAGGGCCCCGGACCCACGTTCAGGGTATGGTCAATCCCGTCTGAAGCAGCATCTAGCGAGCGAGACCTGACACTGCGGAAACAGTCTTTGCCAATTCCTTGATGGGCTCCATTCTCTCGTTGCTGCATGCATATCAGCTGCGCTCGAGAGCGGCCGCCTTTGCCAGCTCGGGCTTTCCCAGTCGCTTTCCCGATCCACAGGGCACCATGTGCTTTTCTTGGGGAGGCGACCTGCTCGTCGTCGGCATCATTGCAAACTACGCAGCCGTGGCCGCTGACACATTTAGCTCAGAGCTCGGTATACTGTCAAAGAGCTCGCCGCGGCTCATCACCTCTCTGACTCTCCGCAAGGTCCCTCCAGGTACAAATGGAGGAGTTACCTTAGCCGGCCTCGCAGCCGGCTTTCTTGGATCCATGATCATGGCCACGACAGCAATGATGTTTATTCCCGCGTGCGGCCCGCACGAGGCCCCTAGGAAGATGGGGGGCGGCATACCATGGACAACCGAGCAAGGCAGAAAATTCCTGGGCTTCCTGGTCGTATGGGGCGCGCTGGGTAGTCTCCTGGACAGTTTCCTCGGCGGCCTACTTCAGCGAAGCGTCAGAGATGTGCGGTCCGGCAAGATTGTCGAAGGGGAGGGAGGCAGCCGCGTGCTCGTGTCGAGCGGCGGCGAAAGGGTGGTGGGCGGGTCGACGAAACGGGCAGATGCCAAGGAGGCTGCAATGAGCGGCGAGAGCAGCATGGCGACGCAAGCATTGGACAAGCCCGCCGTCGACGATCAAGAGGAGACCGAGGACCAGGTCGACCCGGCGGACCAGCACCGCAAGTTGAGCTTCTCGGATGAACGTCCGTCGAGGGTCGTCGAAAGCGGACGGGATCTGCTTGACAACAACGATGTCAACTTCCTCATGGCGTCCATGATGAGCGTTGGCGCCATGGCGTTGGCCAAATGGTATTGGGACGTGCCCATTGAAAACGTCATCAAACCTTGAGGCTCAGGAGCTTGCGCATGGGCTGCATGCAGGCGTGCCGCGCAGACTGGCGTGCTGGATCTTTGACTACTCGTTGGAGAATATCACGTATGTAATTCATCTGCACGCACGGGACGATGCATACAATGTCATGGAGTACACCAGACAAGTGCATTTACGTCGTCGAGACGCCTTGCCGCGGAGATGCCCGGCTCACAACTCGTAGTATGACTATGTGGCCCGTTTGGTACGACCTGGAGGCCGCCGCTCTTGACCCAATGCTGCCCATCAGATCCCCGGATCACTGCCCGATCGGCCTTGCAGCACAACCTTTCGGCAAGCGGTGCCGGGGGCAAGGAACGACGTAAGATGCCACCTTGTTCCGGTTCATTACCACGCCTCGTCTGTGGCTGGGTGGCTAAGTAAGTGGCATCTGGGTAGTGAATCAGCTGTGAGCGGCGGCGGAGATGTTTTCAGTGGCGATGCTCACACCTTCGAAGGCGCCTCTCTCCTGCCCTCATGCCGTGATTACTCAGGACGTCTTGGCCAGCCATGCCAACCAACCGCTTGTGTCTCGCGGGGAAAGGGCCACGCGCGCCGGGCCGGGGACCGCGACGTGCAGCGGAACCGACAGCCGAGGCGCCGATCCCGCCGCGGCTCCCGTCCAAGTGACCTTGCCCGCGGCCCATGCAGGGCTGAAGGCCGGACAGGTGCTGTATGGTTGTCGACCTTTGGCGGGCTGTACGATGTACAGTAGAACGGGAAGTGCGTCGGGGTGCGACGGTGCACGTCGGTCACGTCGCATACTGTACAATGCGTTCTCCCCGGAGACGCGCGCCTCGTCGGAGCCGCCGTATCCACATCGGTGCGGGCGCCGGGGGTCCGGAGGCAGCCAGGCGGGACGGACCCGTCCAGAGGGGTACGCGCCAAGCCCTGCCGCGGAGGGCCCCACCAAGCCGCCTGGCACATGTCATTTCAATCAAATGCGAGGGGAAAGAAGGACTCCGCGGCCGGCTACCTGGACCCCCCCCTCGGCCCGCGCTTGGCGCAGCCTCAGGCGCTTAATGTACTGCACCACGTACTGTACAGCTACGATGCCGTCCCAAGAGGTCAAATGACCAAATTCAAGTATCCGGCGAACCTGAGTAAAGCTGGGGCTGGGGGCATGTGGCGGACACGCTCAATCCAGAAAATAAGTGAGGCGGCCGGGCAAGATCTGACTTATCGGCGTGTTGGCATCCGGAAAAGGGTCCAACGGGGGTCCCGTTTGCGGGGAGGCGCGTTGCAGATCGGGCGACGGGAGCGACTCTGTGATGGCACGCAAGTATTGGACAAGGAAAAAGACTGCAAATAGGAGGCGGAGGCTGGAGAAAAGGGTTGGCCAACACCATGTCCAAGCCTCATCCATGCAGTACGACAGACACGGGATTGTACAGTTTCTGCAACAGTCAGTTTGAAACTGCTCGTACTTCGTACTGTGCCCAACAAATACCGAGACACGGTCATGGAATTCGCTTCCGGTCCTTGGTCAAGCAACAAGTAAAGCCAGCAGAAGGGGTGCAACGAGCCGCGGGTGCGCGAATTCGGTCGAGCGGTCAAACGGGCTGCCGGTGCTGAAGCAACAATCAAGCACCCCCGAAAAAGGATCGTGGCGCCGTGGGTATTGGGAAGCCTCATCTCGTGCAGCAGAACGACAGCGGCCTAGGCGTCTGCGTCTGCGTCCGGGGCCCCGGTTTTGTAGCACTTTTTCTTCTTCCTTTCTCTCTTCGTCTTGACCGCCACGGCACCGACAGCACGGGCTCACTTGCTGCGGCATTTTCTCTCTTGTCCAGTCGTCTCGTTGGCTCCGGCGACCTGTCTAGATGATCAGCACGCATAGGTAAGCATCGTATGGGTTTGGCAGCGAGGGCAAGGACAGCGCGCTGGCTGCAGCTGCACGCCGAGGACTGAGTAATGCCCGCCCACGCGTCCGGCGACTCTTGGTGCCTCGATAACACACGTGCTTGTAGGGCGTCGCGACAGGACGCCCGTCATCTCTCATCCGGTCGTCTCTTTGCCCCTGGTCCCCTTTTTGTCGAGTGTCTCAGGCTTCGATGCTGCAATTCCCCAGGCCATCTCAGCGCCACCGACTCCTTTGCCGCGTCGTCCATCGCCGGGCTCCGAAATCGAATGCTTCTCTGCATGTGGCTGTGGCTTGCACGTTCAACGTCGTTCCCCAACAATCCCCCTCGCTACCTCCTGTACGCGCAGTACATCTGTGACAAGTACTGTCGGGGAGTTCGAGTATCGAGCCGTCACGTCTTCGCTGTACGCGACGAGTACTAGGGGGGCCTAAAAGTCGGCCCCCCGCACTTGATTCTCAAGCACGGGGGGTCAATTGACCAGGAAAGGGTGCGCTGACCGGGAAACGGAACGTAGCTACTTCTTTTCCACGCCAAATTGTGTGTAATGGTAGGTAGACTATTTTAGCTGCAAACCCTTCGTACTAGCATCAAGTCTCCCCACCTATTCTACTAAGAATGTGAAGCTATCGCGTAACGGTCGGTAGGGCGACGAGATGCGTCGCGTCGCCGCAACTTCGCAATATCGCCAAAACTCCAATTTAATTCCAATCGCGCTCAAACTATCACGATGTCTTCTGATTGCGATGAGGAGTCTGCCATTGATAGGTGGATTAATTCGGATACAGGGAAGACAATCTTTTCGAAGAATACTGCGGAAAACCTCGAGACGCGCACCGTTGCGGCGGCCGAGCTATTCCAAGAGGGTTATTACCCTACGATTAAGGCTGCCGCTATTGCGCTGTGTGTGCCGTATAAACGACTCTGGTCTCGTATAAAGGGGCATCACCCGGTGAGTAAGAATGGAGGCAACTTCACGCTACTACAGCCGGAAGAAGAGGCCGAGGTGATATGTTGGGCACATCGTCGGATTATTCAAGGTCACCACATTCAGCGGCGATCGCTTCAACAGCACGCCAACACTATTCTGCGTGCTAAGGAGAGAGAGACGAGGGCATCGCGATCTTGGGCTCAACGCTTCATGCGACGGCATAGGGATATATTCCACCGCCGGAGGGCAGTCTCTAGAGACGCTAAACGTAAAGCTATGCAAGACCGGGCTAGCGTTGATGCCTTCTTTAAGGCTTGGTCTAACTTTATCGCCGATCACGGCATCAAACGCGACAACATCTGGAACTTCGACGAGACCGGCTTTATGGTTGGCTACCTCCAGAAGGGGACATTCCTGTGGACTTTCAACGAAATAGACAAGCCCGTATTAACTGACGCACACGATACTGTCTCTGTGACCGCAATTGAGGCTATATCTGCCTCTGGAGAGGTGATTCCGTCGTTCCTAATTCTCCCAGGCGTTCAAATCCCAGTCCGCTGGGTCGACAACGACCTCGACGGCGATACAATTATCACGACTAGTCCGAAGGGGTATACTAATGATATTATCGCGATCGAATGGATTAAACACTTCGAGCTTCACACGAGGCCCCGGGTCAAGACCGATACGAGGCTAATCCTTATGGACGGCTGTGATAATCACTTCACAGTGGAGATAGTTCACTTTTGTCACGATCACAATATCGAGCTCTTCCCGTTGCCGCCGCATCTCACGCATTATCTCCAACCCCTAGATGTTGGTGTTTTCCGCTCGTATAAACACTGGCATCAACAAGTGTTGTATCGCGAGATCGCCGACGGCGCTGCCGACTTTAATAAGACCGACTTCCTGTATCATCTTCAAGAGATTCGCACACGATCCTTTAAGAAACACACGATACTCTCATCCTGGGAAAAATGCGGCCTTTTCCCGTACAATCCGGCGATAGTTCTTGATCAGCTTCAAGATGCGTTATCTTCATTGACTCAGGATGTGGATAAGCAAGATCTTCCCGGCGCTGTAGGCGCCGGGAAATATGACGAGAATATCATAAGGGCACTCGAAGCGGCGGTCACACCAAGGGGCACGCGTTGTGCCCCTGCGCCGCGCACGCCCCTAACGAAGCCACTATTCGATTGGAATAGCGTCACAACACCAAAGCACAGCTTGATGCTCCTTGCGCAGCTTCAGCAGTACGTGAAGATACGGATCGAGGGATGCCTCGAGTCTGATGTGCCGTTGACCCCGTCAGTCAGGCATGTTCTTTCGAAGGCCAATCGCGCTGGGCGCATTCTCGCTCTGAATGGCATTATGGCCACGTCTGAGATGGCTATCATCAAAGAGAAGCAGCTGCGGCGATCTACGTTAAAAGAAGGCACCCAAGTTGTTGCCCGCTTCGGCCCCCTAAGTGTCCACGATGCTCGGGTGCGGGTGGCTCGCGATGAATATAACCGGCGCGCTTCACAAGAAGATGAGGCGCGCCGGATACGAAAAAAGAGGTCTCGTGAAGAGGTTCCCTTCGTGAGAAGATGGATGCGCGATCTTAGAAGCGTTGCTCGGAATAGTGTCACGAAGTGGAGGTTATCGGAGATGCGGCGACGAGGCGGCCTTACGAAGGCGGACTTCCGCGCGTATTTAGATAACCCGGAACAGCTCTGCTTACATTATCGCCTTTTTCGCGAGCTCAAGCACAAAGGAAAGATCGTGAATAGTTTCACCTGGCCCGAGGAATATGACGTCGATATTATTGACGATGCGGTGCTATTGCTCGCCACAGAGTATCACGATCGCGTTAGCAGCCGTAAGGCGCTTTCTCTCGAGGTTGACGGCATTGAGATTACTCAAATCCATGATATAGAGGCAGAAGGCGATGAGAACGAGGTTATCAAAGTTGAAGATGCTAACGAGGCAGCCCCGAGTGCGGATGCCCTCATTTGATAATATTCTTGTAGATAATTAGGTTGACGGGGTGTATGCGCTTACGGGGGGAAAAACGATACTTCAATCGCTCTATTTTTACTATGAGAAATTGGCTTTTTCTATGTACCCCGATTTTCCCGGTCAGCGCACCCTTTCCTGGTCAATTGACCCCCCGTGCTTGAGAATCAAGTGCGGGGGGCCGACTTTTAGGCCCCCCTAGTAATTAACCTTGTCCCCGGTCGTGTCTTTTCTCGCGGGATACTTGCCGTGAGCGACCTCGGCCGGGCCTGCGGTCCCCATTCGGGATAGGCGGGAGGGAGGCCGCCCCCACCATGCTTTTCCCTTCTATCCCGAACCCTATGCCGGCCCATCTTTGGTTGGACCGCTCAAGGATTTGGATGGAGCGGCAGGGTCTCTGCGGTAGAAAGATGGGCGGCCACTCAGGCACGGAACCTTGAGTCTGGCGACTTTTTTTCTGGCCCCGCGGGCAGGCCGAGGCGAGCCCGCTGAAAGAGGTCAACAGGGGGTGGTGGTTCGCACATGACGGAAAGAGATCAGGAAGGAAGGGGTGTGTATAGCATTCGGCAAGGGGGAAAGTCATGCACGCGAGAGCCTCTGCACCAATCAGCTGCGCGCGATAAGCTGCGGCGCTTCCCAGAGGGCGTGGGCTCCAGAGCGAAACCTCCCCCCACCACCTTCCACCACCGTTTACCCTTGCCCCACCCCTCCGAGCCCTGTGCTCTTTCTTACCTGGGCATTTGGATTCTTGCCGGCTGCTGCGCTGCCCCCCCTTTCCCCACGAAGGCGCAGGCGATATACGGGTGGACAGTCGGGACTGGTACGGAATGAAGGACATCGAATCGCCTTTCCCGCAACAGCGCGCTTCACATTGTAGTACGCACTGTGCTGGTCTATGACTATAACCGCCAAGCATTCGAGCAGTTCAAGGACTACGGCCTCGGCCAGAAACCGCCCAACCTTCTATCCACAGCGGATAGCCGCCTCCGGACATCCGCCCTCTTTCGCCGAAGAATTCGAGCAAACAACGGGAAAACGCAGTGCTGCGTGTACAGTACTGCATGTGGTGGATGACGCGGAATCAGAGACTCACTTACCCAAGGGGGCAGCACCTTGTTGCTTCGCATCCTGCTTAGAGCCTGCGAAAGCCCATGGGCAGCTGGCATCCTGAGACCTCAGAAGAGCAGTTTCTGCACGTCAGAGTATAACGTCAACGATAACTTGTCCATCTCAGAGTTTCAAGCAGTGTAGACGAAGCGCGTCGCATCGCAGCGCAGCGCAGCGCAGCGTAAGCAGCGGGCGACCCTGACTGCATCTCCGTAATACGCTTATTGCTTGTAACCTTGCCCGGAAACGCGTGGCGACTGCACTCCTTGGTCCATGTATGGATTGCCACGGATCTCGTGAGGGCCCATGCCGTGAACGACAAGAACTGCTCCGGGGCCAATGCGCCTCAGACGGCAACGAGGTGTGACTGCATGAGTCGAGACGGCAAAGTTGGTCAGACGGGTAATAATAGACTGTATTTCTTGAAACATCGATCTTCCCGTCTTTTGCAGCCATAAGCTGCGTCGCGTCTCCTATTCTGCAACCTCGGGAAGCAACCGTCCAACCTCTGGACGTCAATCCGCCTTTTACCACTGCTCTTTTCGCAAGCCAACACGGCAAAGTCAGAGACACGTGTCGTCGACGGCGTGGGAGAGGTCGTCTCTTGTTGATGAGGTCAGAAAGTAGTCACATCGTCTTTTCAGTCGTTGCCACCTATCCTGCTCGAGACACACATACGGGCTAGCGGCACGCGAGGGGCACAGGAGTCGACGAGTAATAGGAGCTTGTTGATTCGACAATGGTCCTCGGTGCTAAGGCGAGACTTGATGACATGGTTGCTCGCCTCGGAATCCGGGGTGGAGTACGGAGGTTGGGCACTAAAGTATTCAGACCAGCTTAGGTCACTCGGATTACATAACACCGTGCAGCACAATACAGTATTGTATCCACATGCCCTGCCTAATTAGGCAATTCGTCCTCTTTAACGTCTTGCCGTCAGTTGGTCACTTGGGGTTTATGACGTTATCCCTATTGCCAACCTTCCTCAACGCCTTCTTCCACAGCTTCTATAAGAGCTTCCAGGCCAGGCAGAATCGGATTCGATTGGCTCAAAAGAAACTCAATCTCATCATATAGCTCTTCCCTTTGCTGGTTGGTTAGATCAGGCGGATCGCTGCCTTCTTCATATCCCTCGGGATGCGCGAAGACTGCAATGCCAATTCTGACCCACAGCACCCTGGTATCGATCGCTGAACCTCGGGCTACAGATTGCTCGTGCTGAGATTGTAAGCGGCAGAATGTAGCTTTAAGTAGGACCACGATTTGCCGGGACCTCTATTGCCACATAACCTTGCGGGCAATCAATGTTTGTGCTGTGTTGCATGGCAACCCCGCCGTCCTCACCAAGGGGCTGTAGTAGCCTGACAGGGTGTCAACGGTTCTCGAACACTGCCAGTCTGATCCATCACACATGAATGCCCTCACATGGCACCGAGCACTTCGTAAAGATGCTCTGTTCTGTGCCGTGCTTTTTGCGCGCATGCTGGACCCTCTCGATTTCTGACAGGGATCCTTGGGTCAGCTGCTGCTGATACATTCACTTGATGTCCCTGTCCCGACCTTCAACAGCAAGCCCTCAAGAGGGAAAAATCCAGTGGCAATGCTGCCGCCGGTAAATGTCCATCCAGTCTCAAGCCTCTGTGCGGGAATCTTTGGTACGCGCCCCATTGTCTAATCCGCTTTAAACTTCCATCCCGTACGACGCTGCGTGCATGGGGATCCAGGCACCATGGGACCCGAGGCCGGTAAGGGTCGGCACAGTGTTTACAGCTCGGACACGGCGTACAATTCCGTTCTCGCTCAACGTGTTGGCGAGCAGCATTACCGGGCACGGACGAAGCCGAGCCGGCTTCCCTCCCTCTTTGCATTCTGATATTGCGGTATTTCGTATCCGCTCCCAACAATCGGACGCTCATTAGGACCCTGTCGATGGTCCCCGTCGATGGCGTCCGCTGGATCAAGACATGGAATGTCAGGCATTGACGTTTTCCGAGTACGCATTGTTTCGGTCTCCACGCTACCCAAGAGACATTGGCTCAGCCATCGGGTTTGCAGACCTGGGCCCGTCTTGGCAGGCCCAGTGCCGCAGCCCGTTGATACCCGGCCCGCGGCTTGCGGTCACGCGTCGGAAAATCGTAGCCGTAATGGGATCCGGAAGAGTCTGATATGACAGCTTCTTGGCCGAGAGCGCGCACACTGGGCTGTACAGGTTCGAGTCCCTGCGCCGTCCTCGAGTGCGGAACCAAAGAGAGTGGTTATTGTTTGCTGGGCCTTGGGGGCCCTTTACCAAATGCGGTCCTTTCTCTCCGCTCGGGCTCAGTGCGTGCTCATGGCCTGGAGCTGGCGGCCCCTTTGTCTTCATCCGTACCTGAAACGATAACGGAGTGACGGGGCGCTCAAGTACCATAGTGACGGTCGAGTACCGTACCGGCGAAGAGGACCATGGCTGCCGGCCACTAAAAAATATCAAGCCCATCTTTGTCGTTGCGGGGCAAAAAAAACCTAGGACGACACCAAGGCCCAGACGACGTCACAACAGGCCGCCGAAACTGGGTCCCGAGTCAATCAAGCGCGCAATTTTCGTATCTATGCCACGACACAGGCGACCGATCGGCCGGCCTCGGGTCGTCGTGATCCCGTCGAGACGACAAGATCGGGTGGCGGGGCGGTGGCGGCCAGACAACACTTCTCGGTCGTCTCTAGGCCTTCGTCATGCTGATGCTGGGCATAACCGTTGGAGACCGGCAACATGAGATCCGTGGCAGGGTGGCGGTGCAGGTGCATCGTGTCTCTGCTGGATCAGCCCTGGCCGGCGCCTGCAGAGAGAGTACCTGCCAGCCGAGTAGGGCTGATGGGATCAAATTGATTGCAACGCCTGTGGCGCGGCGTCAGACGCCTGGGCCCAACAACTGGGCTCGACCGCTGGGAGCGAAAAGTGAGGCCCCAGCCAGCCAGGGCGGGCAGTCAATGGCCAACAGATTGGTGCGCTACCGAGCACAGTGCGTCTCGGGTGTACCGTATGCGCGGCTCCGTTCGCCCGGCAGCAACCAGGGCCTGATAATGTACAGTGCGAGCATGACGACCAGAAGTTGCCCATGGCGAGAGAACGTCACGACAACACAGACGAGAAACGGGTCGCCACTCATTGTCTGTCAAGATAGATTTCAGCCAGAACAAGACGAAAATCGTGTGAAGGGGTACGCGGCGCATAACAGCACAACGTCGTCATGATCCCGACGGCGGCCTTGCATCAATGGGTAACCCAGATTGGGCACTGTGACGTACGTACTGTGCCAATCGTCTGCACCGTGCGCCAAACAGCCAGTGCAAGCGCAGTCGCCGAGGCCACGTCTCTCGCACACGCACCCCTGTTCCCCATCGGGGCGCATCCGCAGGCACACCCACAGGCGCACACCCACAAGGGCACCCCCCTGGGCGCCGCTGCATCCTCACGAAAATAGCCAGTAACCGGAACCAGCGATTGACAGCCACACCCTTGCGTCGCTCTTTCTTATCTATACCTCGACACAGGTACCGTTTACAAGCCTTGCTCATGGGCGGGCTCGTTCCTTGAATAGGTACGGGCTCCTCATGCTGAAAACATAAAACCCTCGATGCCCCGTGCCTCGCGCTGTTTCAGTAATTCCCTTTCCACTGATTATCACCTTCTCCCATCTCGCGTTTGCCGCCTTGATATCCCGTATCGCCTCCTTTTCGTCTTATCCAAACCTGTCCCTCATCCGTATCGAATATTCCCACGTTCCGACCCAAACACCGCAACCATGGTATGTGCCGTCCTCGAGTAAGAAGTACTCGCGCAACGGCAGCCCATCCTTTTCCCCTTGGACCACGACCTCGTTCTGCCAGCGAACTCGCGCTAACGAGGATGTTCTACGCAGGCCACCAGTGAAGTGTTGTCTTCGCGGACGGATACGGTACGACCGCCCCTTTTCCACATGCAAATGAAAGAAACTCGAGGCTGACGAATACTGGACGCACAGCTCCAGAAATATATGAAACTCGACCAGAAGGGCAACCTCATTGCCGAGTATGTGTGGATTGATGCGAATGGCGAAGTTCGATCCAAGTCTCGGGTAAGTCGACAATGTCTGAAGGCATGAAATCGCGAACATCGTCACGGGTGTCCACATGACTGCGCGCACATGCAAACGTCAGCCTCTTCGGAATCGATCTGTATACCCACCGCACCACTCCATCTCGGGTTTTAATGTCGGTGTTTATTGGTTCTGCGGTTTGCCTGATAAGCCCCCTACCAATCCGACACTGCACCGCCACGCTAGCGCCATGGTCCTACGCCACGCCCCTACCCCTGTTTGTCGATTTTCCGGCCGTCCAATCCACCCTGTCCGAAATAAGCAAGCATGGCAGAATAGTGGCAAATCCGATTGAAGCCTCGGCTCACTCCGGCCATCGGGGCCGAGCCGAAAGGCACTGGCCATGACGATGCGGCCCTCCGAACCGCTGCACGCGCGCAGACCCCGCCCGTGACGTGACGCGATTGAACTTGTGCGTCAGAAGCTAATCTGCTGCTCGACAGACTCTCAAGGCGCAGGATTACAAGCCCGAGGATCTCCCCATCTGGAACTTTGACGGCTCCTCGACCGATCAGGCCCCCGGTGACAACTCAGACGTCTATCTCCGCCCATGCGCAGTCTTCCCCGATCCCTTCCGCGGCAGCCCCAACATTATTGTTCTCTCTGAGTGCTGGAATGCCGACGGCACTCCCAACAAGTACAACTTCCGCCATGAATGCAATAAGGTCATGCAGACGTACGCCGACCACGTTCCTTGGTTCGGCCTAGAACAGGAATACACCCTGCTCGGCCACGATGAACGGCCTTTTGGCTGGCCCAACGGCGGGTTCCCTGCACCCCAGGGCCCCTACTACTGCGGTGTAGGAAGTGGCAAGGTTGTCATGCGCGACATTGTTGAGGCCCACTACAAGGCCTGCTTGTGTAAGTCAATGCGAGACTGACGCCGTTACAACCTTGCCTAACAACTTGTAGATGCTGGAGTCAACATCTCTGGTACCAACGCGGAGGTTATGCCCGCCCAGTGGGAGTTCCAGGTCGGCCCCTGTGTCGGCATCGAGAGTAGGCATCCCCCTTGAATATTTTCTACTGATTGCCGTGGCTGACATGTCGCAGTGGGCGACCACCTTTGGATGGCTCGATTCTGCCTGGCCCGCGTCGCCGAGGACTTTGGTGTCAAGGTCTCGTGGCATCCCAAGCCTATTCCTGGCGACTGGAACGGTGCTGGTCTGCACTCCAACTTCTCCACCAAGGAGATGCGCGAGGAGGGAGGCATGAAGTTTATTGAGGACGCCATCAAGAAGCTCGAGCCTCACCACAGCGAATGCATAAAGGAGTACGGCGAAGACAACGACCAGCGACTCACTGGTCGCCACGAGACGGGTTCCATCGAACAGTTCACCTATGGTGTTGCCAACCGCGGCACCTCGATCCGCATACCTCGGGAAACAGCAGCCAAGGGCTATGGCTACTTCGAGGACCGACGTCCGGCGTCCAACGCAGACCCTTACCGGGTGACAAAGGTTCTCATGACATCCATCTTCGGCAAGCTGTAGAGGCTCTGGTGTTTGGTACTGTTTGTTTGGGATCAGCAATCGCCATACAGGTCTGGCATAGGCGTTGGATCGGTAGCACGGGAATTGACGCCGCGAACGGCTTTCCTTGTTTGACAAGAATCCTTATTCAATAGATGACGTATAGTATAATTCACGTCTGTATCATTCACGTCTGTATCCGTACAATCACCTGCCAGGGTCGAACAAAGGTGTGTGACTAAACGCTTGTAATTTGGAGATAAGGGTGGACATGGCGTATTGTACGTTATCTTTGGTTTAGCTAACATGTCTGTGTAATGTCTGAAGTCCACGCTGTTACGTAGCCGCCACGACGCAGCGATAAGCTCACTCGATCCCGCGGGGTAGCCAGCAGCCTGAACGTGGGGCGTCGGGGAGGGGGTGTGAGCGATATCGGCTTGGCCTTGATTACCTAGCTCCACCAGGGACCTGGAGCTCGAGATACGGCGATGAGGATCCCAGCCTCGACTTCAATTACTTGGCACACTTCCCCGATGACCCGGCCCCGGATTTTGGGGGCTGGAATGCTCCCCGAGACTACTGCGTACACGTGCAGCCTCGAGACGCCGCTAATCTACTGTACACCAGGATAATGCCCACGGCGACTTTGTTGCATGCCATTCTCACGGAGATTTTTTTTAATGCTCAGCTCTCTTTTTGATTAAGGTTATCTTCTATCATGGGTTTGTATGCAAGGGGGATGAAAAACAGGCCGGAAAAGACAGGACCGTGCAGCCGCAATGCGTCTACACCAAACAGGCGCAAGGCAACAAGAACAAGACAAAAACACGCTCCGATATCCATGCAAAGACCTCTTGCGCCTGCTCAAGTTCCCAGCTCGAGGGGCGTGAGAGGTCCAAAAAACAGACTAGAAAGGCATCACGCCGTGTCCTGCAATGTCTCGACACTCCGCATGCGCCTCCACATGCTGCTCAGCAGCTGGGCGTCGACGGCCGGGCACCTGGCGACGGCGCCGGGGCAGACGTCGTCGAGCAGCGCCATGGTGCGGCGGTTGTCGAGGCTGAACATGACGCTGCCCGTCGCCTGGTTCTGCCGGATGACGGTGGCGCGCACCAGCGACGACGACGGAGAAGACGACAGCGCCTCCTTGCGAGACGTCAGGGCCAAGAGGTTCGACGCCAGCCAGTCGACGGGGACGACGTCGACGGCGAAGCTCGGCTGGTCGGGCCGCCCAATCTGCGGCACCAGGCCCGACTCAATCATGCTGATGACGATGCGCATCGTGAACTCGTCGCCCGCGTCGAGCACGCCCGTCCCCTGGGCCGCGGCCGTGATGGCCGACGCCCGCGTAATCGTCACGGGGAAGCCGCGCTGCGCCGCCTTGGCCAGCAGGTTCTCGGCCACCCACCGGCTCTTGAAGTAGCCCGACTCGTCCTCGGTCGGCGGCTCAAAGTGCGCGCTGTCCTCCTCGGCCCTCACGTACTCGGCGCGGCTGCGCTTGGCCCCGTTCCACGTCTGAAGGTGAGCCACTGACCACGTCGACAGGTAGTGAATTTCCGACAGCTGCTGGCCCATGCCAGACAGCCGAATCACGTCCAGGATCGGCGTCACGTTGTACGGCTTGAGCGCCGAGTACGTCTTGAGCAGCGAGACGTGACCGCCGAGGTGGTAAATTGCCTGGGTCGATGACCCGAGCTCGCGGAACGCGGCCTTGGAGAGGCCCAGGTTGCTCAAGCTGAGTGCGCCCGGCACGCATCGGACCCTTTCGTTGACCAAGTTCTCCGTGAGGCTGCCGTCGAAGAGCTTGTGCTTGTCCAAGAGGTCGATTAGGTCCTTCACCTCGAGTCTCTCCAAAGATCCAAGCACGTGGATCGTTGCTTCGGGCTTGGTCTGGAGCATCTCGGCGAGTAGGTGAATGCCGATGAAGGACTCGCCGCCGATGAGGAGAATGGACTTGATGTCGTCGCGATCTGCGGGACGCATGCCAGACCGCGGCATGTACTGGCTCGTGTTGGGCAAGTTGGTCTCGACGCTCCAGCTTATGACGTTCTCGAACCCGCCCTTCTTCGTAGAGTCACCGCCCTTGGCCCGCCTCACGTAGGCACAGACGGCCGCTGCCGTGGGCTCTCGGATCAGAGTCGGGAGCGGCGGCGCAATCTTGAACTGCTTCTTGATTTTGGCCTGCAGCCGGACAAGCAATATGCTGTTGCCGCCCTGCTCGAAGAAGGAGTCTTGGAGGCCCACCTCGGCGCCCAGAGTGGTTTTGAATAAGGCGAGAACTGTCGTTTCGAGGTCTGCACCGGCTGCCGCCTGGTTACCGGCCGCTGCTCCCGTGCCAGCTTTGCTCTGCTCCGCCGCGTTGCCCGTCGATGGGTGGACGAGATGGAGCTGAAGCTCCAATAGTTCCCGGCGATTGACCTTGCCGCCCAGCGTGACGGGGAGCTTGTCCAGGAACTGATAGCCATTGGGCAGCATGTAGTAGTTGAGGATAGGCTTGATCTTGCGATGCAAATGCGTAACAATGGCCGCCTTTTCGTTCTCGTCCGAGACATTGTTCTTGGGAACGAGGAACGCCACAACTTGCTGCTCCTCCGACTCGTTGTTGCGTGCGACGACGGCGATGTCGATCAGAGCCCCAGACTTCTTCATTGACTGAGATTCTTTGAAAATGACTTGCTCGACTTCGCCGAGATCCACGCGGAAACCTCGAAGCTTGACTTGCTTGTCGCCAGCAATGCGCCCGTGGAACTCGAGCTGTCCGTCGGGGCGGAAACGACCTTGGTCACCAGTCTTGAACATGGTCCCCCAGCCGCGACGGCGATCCTCCTCTGAGGCGAATGGATCGTGCACGAACGACTTGGCGTTGGCCTCGGGTCGATTAAGGTAGCCGGCCCCGACCTGGGCACCACCCACGACCAGCTCTCCGACTTGGCCCAGCGGGACTGGGTTTCCCTTGGTATCGAGCAGGTAGTGGCGGCAATTGTCCATGGGATATCCGATGGGCAAGCTGACGATGCCCTCGTCTGGATAGTCGATCTTGCCGATGCATGTCTGGACAACAAGCTCTGAAGGCGACCAGGTGTTGTACAGGGTGGCTGGTGTGCCGAGGTCGTAAAAGGCCCTGGCGACGCGGACTGGGAGCCGTTCACCGGCAAAATAGGCAACTCGATACTTGGAGCATTTCTTGAGTGCCTCCGAGTTGAATTCCATGAGGATGGAAAACTGTGTGGGGGTGAAGTAAGTGACGGTTGCATCTTCTCTCATCATAAAGTCGGCCAAAGCGACCGGATCTTTTCGAATCTCCCAAGACGCGACCAAGACGGTGGCTCCAGCTGTGAGGCCGGAGAAGATTTGTACAACGGAAAGATCAAAAGACATGGTGGTGTGCGCGAGGAATCTATCGTTGGGGGTGAAGCCATAATCCTTGTTCAAGGTGCTCAGCATGGCTTGCGTGTTGGACTCTTTGAGCACGACACCCTTGGGAGTGCCCGTGCTGCCCTGGATGCTGGGTCAGATTTCCATCGTGAGAGGAACTCGAGTGAACTCACAGAGGTATAAATCATGTAAAATGGGTCATCGGGGTGTCGAGCGCGTGGGTTGACGACCGTCCCTCCGGCGGCGATTGCGTCTTCGATCCTGATAATCTTGGGGGCGACTGCGAGCTTCGAGACGAGTTGCGCAGCCAACGCTTCTTGGCCTGCCCCAACGAGGAGGATCTCGGTGCCGGAGTCGGATATCATGAACGAGAGGCGGTCGTAGGCGAAGTCGGTGTCGAGCGCGACGTAGCAGGAGCCCGTCAAGAGAGCGCCCAGTATACCGGCTACGGCCTCGACGCCGGGGAGCGCGATGAGCCCGATTCGGTCTCCGGGCTTCGCGCCGGCGTTGACCAGTTCAGAGGCGACGTTCTCGGCTCTCTCGATCAGCTGCCTGTAGGATACGCTACAGCAGTCAGAAGTTTTAATCGCCGTAGCTTGGGGGTGTTGTCTTGCCATCTTGGAAACCATGTCCACCACGCTTTGTCCCTCCCACTGGTTCTCCTTCGTCCCCATGTTCCAGTACTTCTTCTTGAGATAATCGATCTCGAGTGGCCCGCACATGTTGACCTCCTCGATGGGCTGGCGGTGGTCCTTGATGCAGCTCGCCAGGAACGTGTTGAAGTTGTCGAGGAAACGCTCCATATCTGCATCGTCGTAAAGGACAGTTGCGTACTCGATCTTAAGGTCGAGACTGTGCTCTGAAGTCTCGATGGCTTCTAGCTGGATATCAGCAGCGGTGGGAATATCGTCCGACTCAATGTCCTCAACCACGAAATCAGCGGTCTGATAGGTTGGGACAGGACCGTGAATCTGGTAGTTGACCGCAATCTGGCCGACGGGCATGTGGCTGCTCGTCTTCTTCACGTCCATCATGTCCACGATGGTGTCGAAGGGAACACCGCTATGCGCCATGGCATCCAGAGCGCGGCTCTTGGTGACTTGGAACAGCTGGTCAAAAGGCACGTCGCAATCATCTTTATCATTCACAGTCAGCCTGCATCTCTCAATTCCTGCCGCGAAGGAGTACACTTACCGTTGCATCGCACAGGGGCCAAGTTGACGAAGAAGCCCATCAGGGGGTCTGTGTCGGGATGCGGTCTGTTTCCGTCAACCACAAGGAGAATCAAGTCCTTCTCCTCGGTATAACGGTAGAGGAAGGCTCGGAAAGCAGCCAGAACAAAGTGAAAGGGTGTGCCGCTCGACTGAGAAGCAATACGCTTCATGCGGGCGAACAGCTTGGCATCCAGGTTGGTCTTGACCTTGCGGCGATGGGGGTCGCTTCGAGCAGGCCGCTCGTTCTTGGCAAATGGTAGGACCTTACTGGACTGCGGAAGGCCCTGGAGATTCGAGCGCCACCAGTCAAGGTCAGGCTTCATCAGGTCCGACGCCAGACGGGCGTTGTGCCAGAGGGTGAAGTCGACATATGTGAACTTGGGAGCAGAAATCGTTGCGAGATCCTGACCGATACGGATGGCGTCGTATACGGCAACGAATTGAGACATCATGGGGAACAAGCTGGCTCGGTCAACCGAAATGTGGTGGTTCATACCAACAATGGCCCAGTTCTCGTCGTCCAGCTTGGCGAAGGTGTAGGTGGCCACTTCGCCCTCCTCGACGTTCATCTCGATTCCTCTGTTGTAGCGCATAAGCTCCTGGAGAGCAGACTCGGCATCGGCTTCGTTGCTCAGGTCTCTGTAGTCGACGCTGATGTCAAAATCTTCCACCGGCTTCTGGACGGCAAAGTCGTCACCTTCATAAAAGGCCGTCCGAAGCGCAGGGTTCCGCTGAGCCATCTCATGGATGGCCTTCTGCAAGATGCCGTAGTCAGGCTTGCCCTTCATGCGCAGGACAATGGGCAAGTTCAAGAAAGACTTGTCCTCGAGGAAGCTGTGGACGAACCAGAGACGAGACTGGAAAGTTGACAAGGGGACGACATCGGTGGGCTGCGACCTGGTGAGCTGACCCGACGCCATTGCAGAGACGTTGGAGTCTTGCTCGCTGCTCTTGGACTCAGTCGCGGCCTTCTTGTCAGACTTGTCGGTCGTGACCTCCCTGGTGGTAGCTTTGGTGGTAACCATGCGTGCAGTCTTGGCCACCAGTGCATTGATGGAAGCAGCTCCGAGAATGTCAAACAGCGCAATGTCGACTTGAGCCTCCTTGCGGAACCACTTGCGGAACTCGACGGCAACGATGGAGTCCAGACCATAGGCAGAAAGCGGGTTCGTGGGCAGGATGGACTCTCGAGGCGTAGCCAAGACACTGGCAATCTTCTCGAGGAATCCATCGAGGAGGATCTCCGTCTTCTTCTCAATGTCGGGCTCTTCCCTCAAGAGGGCTAGCAGGTTCTTGGAAGCTTGTCCGGCTCCTTCTGCGCCAAAATCGTGGTTGGAGTAGAGGTTCTTCATCAGAGGCTTGCCGGACCAGTAGACGTCAGGGGAGATGAGACCAACACCGGTAATGATCTGGTGGCCAGTGCAGCCACGAGGGGTTAGCGAAGGATTCGAACCGGCAGTCACTGCTTCTTCAAGTTGAAACAGAAGCTCGTCCTCGTTGATCGTATCCATGCCCATTCGAAGCATAATCTTTTGAAGCTCCTCGTTCTCCGCAACAACACCAACACCGGTAACGGCGCCGACGTTCATCGTGGTACCCGCGAGGCCCATCTCGCGACGATGACGCATCAGAGCGTCGAGGAAGCAGTTGGCAGCTGCATAGTTAGCCTGCCCCTTGGATCCAGCGACTGCAGCAAGGGAAGAGAAGCAGATGAAGAAGTCCAGGTTAATTCCGAGAGTCGCCTCGTGAAGGTGCATCGCTCCCTCGACCTTGGGCTGGCAACATCGTCGCCACTGGTCGTAGGTCATGGTCTCAAGGGGCTTATCTTGGAGTACCATGGCAGCTTGGAAAACACCACCCAGGCTGGAACCGAGGTCATCAATGCAGCTCTGGACGTCGGCACGCTTCGAGACGTCGCCTCGGTACACATTGACTTCGATACCGCGCTCAATGAGCCAATCCACAGTGGCCTTGGCCTCGGCCTTGTCGGCTCCGGATCGAGAAAGGAAGGCCAGCTTCTTGGCGCCCTTCCTGACCATCCACTGCGACAGGGTGCGTCCGAGACCGCCGAGACCACCTACCAGGAGATATTTCTTGGAGGCATTGAAGAGCTGGACGTGGCGGTATCCGCTGTGCATGACGGGGACCAAGTCGTCAGCATTCGGGACAAGGACAATCTTACCCGTGTGCTTGCCCTTTTGCAAGAGTCGGAAGCCCTGAATAACGTCTGCGTAGGAGACCTCCTTGATGGTGGCGGGCTCCCTGATCTCCCCGTTTGCAATGAGATCGCAGCATTCCTTGAACAGCTTCTCACCCAAAGCCTCGTTCTTCTCAAACATGGTGACGAGGTCAATGGAAGCAAACAAGACGTTTCGGCGGAAAGGCTCCATGGCAATCTTGCTGTTCTCGTGAATGTCACGCTTTCCAATCTCAAGGAATCGACCGAATGGAGCGAGGCAAGCCCAAGAAGCATGGAGGAGGGGACCAGCCAAGCTGTTGAGGACAACATCGACTCCCTTGTCGTTGGTGGCTTCCATGACGCCCTTGGCAAATGAAGCATCACGAGACGAGAAGATCTGATCTTCGGTCAAGCCATAGACATCCTTGAGCAGCTGTCGCTTCGCGGGAGAGCCGACAGTGGCAAAGATGCGAGCACCAGCACGCTGCGCGATCTGAACAGCCATCTGACCAACGCCACCGGCCGCGGCATGGATGAGGACAGTGTCGCCCTTTCTCAGTCGGGCGGTGTGGTCGAGAGCGAACCATGCAGTGCTTAAAATCAGTGGCATGGCGGCGGCGGCGGCATAGGACAGGTTGTCTGGGATCTTGGCGCACCAGGAGGCAGGGTTGCGGACGACAGTTCGGTGAGCGCCCTGGCCGGGACGGAGAGCGACAACACGGTCGCCAACTTTGAAGTCCTTGACGTTGGCGCCTACCTTGGTGCAAATACCAGCACATTCGTCACCGAGTTTGAAGTCTTCGATGATGCCCATGCTGGCAGCGATGTCGCGGAAGTTGATGGCGGAGGCCTTGGTTTCTATCTCAACTTCGTTGGCCTGGATATCGTTGTCCATGATCTCCGTGTCTTCGCCAAAGTACAGCGTCTCGAGAAGACCAACCTTGCCGATCCTCAAAGCCATGGGTGCCCTAGTCTGGGGAGTTCCGAGGGGTTCCAGACGAGGCTCCTGGTTGGGGCCGTTCCTAAGCTTACAGTTGCGGTCATCGTCGGCCTCAACTCTGGGAATGTAAAAGTCGCCGTTGCGCTCTGAGATCTCGTCATCGTTGATTCTCGAGTCGAGCAGACGAAGAACGTTGGAGGCAACCGATTTTGCGGAGGAGTCCAGGCCAAAATCGAAAGTGACGGCGCGCAGGGTATCGTTTTCGGATCGAGCTGTACGAACCAGACCCATGTACATCGCGCACTCTGGGCGGGCGGCCTCGAGCGTGGCTCCCTCGGTCAACCAGATGGTGTTCTTCTCCAGGGAGACGAGCAGTGCTTGGGCACCCTTGAAGATGGCGTTATCAGAGGCCGACTCATCCAAGCTGGCCAAGACGACAACATCACGAGAAACCGTGGCAGTGCTCTGGGCAAGCTTAGCGAATGTCGTCTTGTTCAACTTGCCCATGTAGGCAGACTCGAGCTCCTTGAGAATGGCGGTGGTACGATCGGAGGGGCTGTCGGCCGGCAAGACGACTGAGAGCTCAGAGGGCAGCTCGAAAAGTCCAGTAGTCTTACGAAGTGCGGTGTAGGCAGACCCGTGGAAAACTTGCTCGAGACCAGCTGCAGGGACGTCGTTGTGACCATCTAGGAGGATGCAGCCACTCTCGTTGATATATCGAGCAGCGTCCACTCCGGCCTCGCTGGCAATCACGAGGTCGTAGGACTCAGCTTCGGGTTCAGCCACGCCGACAAGTCCTCTGCAAGATGTCGAGAGCTCCTCAGCTGCCTGCTCCGGGAAGACGGCGCCCTTGAGTGAGCAGACGTCAACTTTCCTGAAGCGACGTCGCTCGCCCTTACCGGCACCCAGGGAGCGAATGGCCTCCTTAGTGCGCTCGAGATCCGATGTGATGTGCAAGATCTTAGTGTTTGGATATTGGTGAGCGAAAATGTCAACGATCTCCGAAAGGGGCTTGCCCTTGACGTTGGTCATCATCTCGAAGAATGGCTGCCATCGCTGACGGTAAAACAGGACGCGAGGTCCTTGGCCTTCGGGAGCCTCGCGACCAAGAGATGTCACCTCCAGACCAGCAATCTCCATCATGAGCTCACCCTGCTCATTCTGCATCATCATGTTGTTGATAGCAACACGAGGCGAGGGCAGCTTCGTAAAAGATCCAACCTGGAATTTCTTGACGTCCATGTTGTTCTTCCAGTCGAAGAAGTTGCCGGAGATGGTGAGAGAGCGGAAGAACGATGGCACGTAGGGCTCATCAATGGGCCGACCCAGCCTGTCCTCAATCGCGTGGTAGATAACGTGGAAGAATGAGTCCAGGAGGGTGGGATGGAGGACAGTCTCATCCCCGTGGTCGTTGGGCAACACGGTCGGGTCAAAGACGAGATCGCAAACCGAGAAGCCAGCGCCACTCTCGACACTGCCCTTCAGGAGACGGAACTTCTCACCGTAGGCAAGTCCAAGATCAGCCATATTCTTGTAGAAGCTTCCAACGGGCATTGATCGGTAGGTCCTCTTGCGCAGCTCACTGAACGAGGTTCCCTCTGGATAAGAAGCTGTATACGAAAGAGGAGCCGCGTTTCCCTTCTCAACGCTGATGGTTCCGTGGCAGTGGCTCGTGCAATTGTGGTTCTCATCATACGAGAACACATTGAACTCGTACCAATTATCAGAGTGGCTCTTTGCCGAAAGGGTAACAGGCTTGAGCTCCAGCAGAACCTCGACACCCTCATCCGTATTTGGCATGAGCAATGCGTTCTTGACAACAATATCCTTGAAGTGAATCATCTTGACGTTGTCAATCTCATCGGTACGAATGACGGCCTCAATGGCCATGCTGATATAGCCAGCACCGGGGAAGACAATCTTGTTTTCCACGACGTGCTCGTTCAGCCATGGCAGCTCGCTCATGCGCAGGTAGTTGCGGAAAATCGGGTGCTTGGAAATGGAACCAGCGACACGGTGGCCAAGGGTCGCATGGCGGAATTCCCTCAAACGGTGCTCCCTGATGTGACGAGTCTCGGACCAGTAGCGGCGGTGATCCCAAGTATAAGTCGGCAGGTTAGCGAGCTTCTGGCCGGTGGTGGTCTTGATAAGAGAGCCCTCGGCTCCTCGGCTGATGTTCTGGTTGGCGGAAACAATGTCGACAGGGTAGCCCAAGGAGAAGAGGGTACCGGCCATGCTCAGGAGGCCCTCGAAATCAGGTACACCACGTGTCAGAGAGGCAACATAGGGCAAGTCGAGCTTCAGAGCTTGAATGGTCTGACGAGCAGGCCCCTTGAGAGCAGGGTGAGGACCAATCTCGACCAGAACGTCAATGTTCTGCTCATCCTCTTCATCGAGGAGAATCCCAGTGAGAGCGTCGGAGAAGCGGACAGCTTGCACCATGTTAGCGGCCCAGTACGAGGCGCCCATCTTCTCGTGATCCGCAAGGCGAGAGGTGACGCTGGAGAACATGCGGCATTTGGCTGGCTGTGTCTTGAAGCTAGGGTTGCTCTTCAGTGCCTTCTCGTACGCTGGTGCAAGAGGGAACATGTGGTGAGAGTGGAAAGCCTGCTTGACAATGAGCTGGCGGACAAAGACCTTCTTCTCAGTGAGCTTCTCCTTGAGCTCGAGAATGGCATCCTCGTCTCCAGAAACTGTCATGGTGGAAGGGCTGTTGACGGCGGCAATCGTCAGACGACCAGCAAAGGGCTTAAGCTCCTCCAGGCATTTAGCCTCTGGCAGTCCTACGGCCATCATGCCTCCACGAACACCGTCGTCGCGGCTGGCCGACATGTAGCGACCGCGGTAGTAGGCAGCGGTAAGAGCACTCTCAAAGGAGAGGATTCCCGCAGCGTAAGCGGCACCCATCTCACCGGATGAGTGGCCGACGACGGCGGAAGGCTTGATGCCCCAGGCCTCCATGAGGTCAATAAGTGCCAACTGCAGAGCAGTGCAGATTGTCTGCGAGTACAGAGTCTCTCCAAGCAGAGAAGTCTCCTTGGTCTTGCTCAGCTCCGCAACAATCGACCATTCTGGGCTGTCCGGCAGCCCCTTGAGAATGGAATCGCAGCGCTGCAGGCTCTGGCGGAAGTGAGGGCTCTCCTCGATGAGCTGACGGCCCATGGCGTGCCATTGAGCACCTTGGCCGGTGAAGATGAAGCCGAGCCGAGGGGTGGTGTTCAACGAGGCAGTCCAAGGGGCGGCGGGTCGGGGAACTTTGAGTTGCTCCACTAGGGCATTGGAGTCGTTTGCGACTACGAAGGAGCGCTGGCTATGCATGGTCCGTCGCGTGGACAAGCTGTAGGCAAGGTCGGCGATGGAGACGTCGGAGTTCTCGAGATACTTGGCCAGAACCTCCTCGGACAACTCTCCTGCCTTTGACGAGTGCGAGGTGAGCGGCACAAGGTACGGGCGAGAGTGAACTCCGTTGACGACTGGCTCCGAGATGGCCTTGACAGACTCCTCGGTTTCCGGGGTATACTCCTCCAGAACAACATGGGCATTGGTACCACCGTAGCCAAAGGAGTTGATGCTGGCGCGTCGAGCGACACCCTCGGGTACCTTCCACTCCACCACCTTGGTTGGCACCGAGATCTTCCAGTTCTCAAAGTCGATCTTGGGATTGGGGTTCTTGAAGTGCATGTTGGGTGGGATAAGCCCGCGCTCAAGAGCCAGCGTAGTCTTGATGACGCCAGCCAGACCGGATGCACCTTCAAGATGACCGATGTTGGTCTTGACAGAGCCGACATACAGAGGCTCGTCACGGCCAGGAGCGAAGACGGCGCCAATGGCACGGGTCTCGAGAGGATCACCAGCGGCCGTGCCAGTACCGTGAGCCTCGAAGTACTGCGTGTCATTGGGGTTCAGGCCAGCCTTTTCGTAAGTGGAGCGGATGAGCTTCTCCTGAGCGTAAGAGTTGGGAAGGGTAATGCCGTTCTTCTTGCCATCGTGATTTGTGCCAGTGGCGCGGACGACGGCTCGAATGTTGTCGCCGTGGGTGATGGCGTCGCGCTTACGCTTCAAGATGGCACAAGCAATACCCTCGCCGCGGACGTATCCGCTCCCGGACTCATCAAAGGCCGCACAGCGGCCACTGGTAGAGAGCATACCAAGGTCGGTCATGGTCACGAAGATGTTGCTATCAAAGTGCAAAGAGGAGCCGACAATGATGGAGATGTCGGACTCGCCATTTTGCAGCGTCTGATTGCCGAGATGAAAGCAAACAAGAGAAGAGGAGCAGGCAGTGTCTACGGTGACGCTGGTACCGTGAAGATCATAAAAGTAGGAGATTCTGTTGGAGAGAATGGCGTCTCCGGTGCCAGTGACCTAAGCGAAGCCTGCTGTCAGTCATGGGACCGGGATCAGTGGGATGTAACAGAACCTACAGTATACTTTGGGTAGTACTCCAGATCCTTGGTCAGCATGGAGTTGTAGTCGTTTGTGAAGCAGCCGCAAAAGACCGAAGTCGAAGATCCGCGGATCTCCTGGAGAGTGATGCCAGCGTTCTCCAAGGCTTCGTAAACGACTTCCAGCAGTAGGCGTTGCTGGGGATCCATGGCTTCGGCTTCCTTGCCAGAGATGCCGAAAAAGCCGGCATCAAAGTTGCCGATATCTTGATCAAGGAAATACCCATAGCGTGCATTGGTCTTGAGGATTGTCAGTCGAAACTCGCAAAGCCTCTCGTCGTGCCACGAGACTTACAGTGGCCTTGTGAGTAGGCTCGGGATGGAAGAACGCATCTACGTTGAACCTGTCCTTGGGAATAGGACGCTGAACATCGCGCTGTTCTTTGATGCTCTCCCAGAGCTTGCTGGGAGTGCTGGCTCCGGGGACGCGGCAGGCAAGACCGACGATGACGCTGGGGTCTTCGACCTTGCCGTTGACTCGAGAGGCCATTGTGGCTGAACAGTGAGCTTGACTGAGCCGAAAATGAAGTGAATGAGATGATATAGTATAATTGAGAATCTTTTCTCAAATCAAATATCGAACAGCAGATGACGATGGTCTCTGGATCAAAGGCTGAAAAGATGATGTACTTTTGTCGGTTCGTATTGCCGGCGAGGCAAGATGCAGGTAGGTTCTATAGTCTAAGCGAAAAGAAGTGAAATCTAATGAGATTCTTGACGAGGAGCTGAGAATCTGCGAGACGTTTCAGTCGAAACAGGATACTGATCGAGTGGTCTCTGAACGAGTAAATCGGCAGCACAAATGTCCTGTGTCGAGGAAAAGTGAGAGAGCTGAGCGAGCTGTATCGACACCAAAGACAGGAGAGAAACTGCACACAGGAGAACCGGAAAGAAACAAGTATCGAAGATTGCAGACCAGCTCAGCTATATGATTTCAAGGAAGAGCTCAAGTATGCTGGCTTAGACAGGAACAAGGCGCTCTCGGCCAGCCCGAGTAGGCTTCCTGCGGGCTGGCTTACTGGTTCTCACGATTTGGAGCTCCGGGACCCTGCGGAGTGGAGTCCCGGCCCAGGCGGCCGTCACCGTTCGGTCCCGGAATAGAGGCAAGTCGTGATTCTCCCCGGCAATCGGCTCCAGGAACAGGACGGCATATTCTACACAGCCATGCAGGGCCTCTCTGCACATGGCCGCCCGGGATGCTCTGCCTGAAACTGGTGGATCCATGATATTCGCTGAACTACCATGAGTTTCGAAGAGATCTCATTCGACTCGGGTCCGCGCTCCCGCAGGCCGTCTTGCCAAGCCTCAAGTTATTTCCAGTATGCAAGACCTCAGGAACTTACACCACATCCCTGGGACCCTGGCAGGCGGGGAGTGTCAGCACCAGCGAGTGACTTGACGGCCGTTGATGAGGTACTTGCAGCTACTCAAGAGACCTCTGGTCTCACGTACCTTGTGTCACCCACCCGTCCTCTGTCGACGCAGGGGTGGGAGCATCCTATGAAGCTCGGAGAAGCGCGCCCATTCATGCAGGCAGTGAGGATGGGGGCCAGTGGGAGGGGCGGACGACTTTGGCGTCATTGTAACCCAGACAGGCTTGCGAAATTCCTCGTTAACTTGGTAGCCGTGGGGTCAGCCGCGTTAGCCAATGTGGATTCTTGCAGTATACACTCATCTCAAACCACTGCCCGCTTCAGCCTACGTCCCACAGCAGGTTGAAGGGTGGTTGCTCCGAAATACCTTTGGTCACCAATGAGGTCTTTCTCTGTTGACGTCGATGAAAATGGCCTTTATCCAGCAATTCTGGGTTATTCACTGCCGGACGAACTCATTGAGTTCAAAATTCACAAGGAAACGGCGAACCGTCAGCGCCCGAAGTGATCTTTTGCAGTCCTTGTACTATAGCCCTCTCGTTAGGAGAAACGTGGCACTCGGTCCCCAGTCTCCTGAAGGTTTTTTTTTGTCTAAGATTGCCGCCAGCAAGATCTTGCGGAAAGGTCTACAGTAGCCGCAAGTTCCAACAGGGTTCGTGGATGGGACTGGGAGTGATCGTCAGCCATAGGGCGACACGGGAGGCTGACGCCAATCTTTGCTAAGATAAGACGTTGAGCCTCATCTCGTATACGTAGTTGAACAGATATTGCGAAGGAACCGTGCTATCGGATTCGGCATCGTGAATGGGAAGATGGTGGACCTACCACACGGGATTGCCAAACATGAAACAGACGTCGCCCGACAGCCGGAGGTGTAAGGAGACTGCTCCTTGGTGGCATCCACTACAGTGGTAAGAAGACGGGCGACTAAATGAGGTGCGCGAAGGATCCGGAGTCCCCGTCCCTTTGCCATGTGGTCCGCAAGATCCCTTTGGCGCCTTTTGCAAGGATGGTTGAGCCAGTCGGCGAACTAGGCAGAATCGGCTCCGACCTCAACCAGGTTACCAACTTCAAATCAAGTCGCTAAGCTCATTTCTGACCTACAAGTGCGGTCTCAAGGGGGTGGACAAGCTGTTGGAAACCATGACCAGACACGGCTCATGGGTGCCGTGTAAGCTGAACGCCGTTACCAGGTTTCTCGATGCTTTCCTGGATCGGCATGGCCTTATCAGAACCAGAAAATAGCCTCTCCGTGTTTACTCACGAGCTGGGCTTACTGATTCGAATGCATCCCTATCCCCAACTAGCTTCATTGGAGAAAGCGTCAAGGGACGTGGCCTATCTGGTCGGGCGAGAGTTGCCGCCTTGAGTCATCAATCAAAGAATCCTCTGTTGGCAAAATAATCAGAGAAATGACAAGTTAATTCGTAAGAAGACGGGCGGATGGCTAGCAAAACTAGAAAGAAATTGATTGGGCGTCGCGTCAATTGATGGAATATCTGTCGATAGTTAATCTGTCTACAGACAGGCAGCCAAGGCCGGAAGTCCACCGGCCGGGGACTTGCCTCAAGCATGCTATTCCGAATCAATCTCCTGTTCATCTCTGCACGAGCTCAATGATGCAACAGCTTGGCAGTTGCATAGCGTTAGCAAGGCGGCGTTGAGAAACGGCCGGTAGAGGTGGCAAAGGGTGCGTTGGCGAGCGGTTCCCCAGGCGAGGCTTCACTGTGACAGGGCTGACAAAACATGGAACAGAGCCTCCTCCTGCCGAACAGATGACGTATCGAGTATTGCAAGCCTCGGTGTTTGCTCTGAACGGTCCATGCCGAAGGGCGGCGGCGGCAGAGCAGACGGGATGAATCCTTCCGCGGGGAGCTTTCTTTGTCCATCGGCGCATGAACCCCCGGATACGTCGGGGCCAATGTTGGTCGATGATGAAACAGGGCAGTCGAGACACGAGAACTTGAAACGCGGAACAGAGAAAAGGCCGGTGATGCTGAAGGTCACGGCGCTGTGGCGGCGATGATGGTGAGTCTGCCTGCGAAAATGTGCAGAAGATGAGTAGCCTTTCTGCCTCGTTGCCTGGCGGAGGAGAGAGACGCGCACGTGCACCCAGCACTTCTACAATGCACTCACGGACGACTTCTAAGCAGGCTTGATCCCTTTGCCTCTTCGTCTTCCAGGAAAACAACAGCGTCGTCGCCAATGTTGCGCGTGGCTGCCTTTGCGCGGCGACTTTTTTGGAGCGTCACGAGACGATGCCTCTGCGCCGACACCAGCTTGCGGCACCCGCGGAAGCAGCATCAAAATATCCTTATGCAAGCCGCCGCGGCAATCGAACCTCTTACGGGTACCCGGAGATTATGGGGAGTTGGGGGCACGATGGTTCTTGGCACGCACCGTGACAATTTTGTGAAAACGTTGTTAGTTTTAACACTGCAGAAGACCGAGTGACGCAGTGTGAGGCTGCTTGTTCCCGCAGCAGTACTCTCGTCAATATTGCCTTGAACTCCCTTCAGCTGCAAGGACCTTTCGCCTAGACAGAGAAAGAAGTGCGGCGCTTCCCTGAAGAGACATGAACCATGCTGCTTCCCTACGTCAGTTATTCCGCGTTGGCCGCCATTAACCTGCTGCCCCAGATTACTTGGGCCTCTTCAAAGGGCCTCCACGAGGTCCATCGGCTTTGTAAGTCAGAGATACTGACCAAGGTAGTTCACTGAGATTTGGCCGGCATATGTCTTTATTCCATGGCTTGAGCACCGTACGGGTCAGTCAAATGGGTCACTGTGCACTTGGTTTCAGCCCTATACAGAGTACATGATTCCTTTCAAACATTGTTTATTCGTACTGATCGGGAACAGCGTTCCGAGCCGTCTTGGCCGCCGTCTTGGCACTCGTCGTAATCTCATCGGAGCGAGCTGGAAGGAATAGTATAGAATATTCGACATGCCTGGCCCACGCCTTGGCGATTAATGAGATGCTCGTACGTGACGGCGTTCTGGGGGCGAAAAGAGGTCTGCGCGGCGGAATCACCGGAGCCGCTCAGCCTGTCCGTCAATAGAGTTAATGAGGCGAAGCGACCGGCCGACGGCCATGCACGATTTTGAACCGACGAGACGCTTCAGCGAAGCAACGCTTGCCAGGGTAGGCAGCGAGTGCAACGTCTATGAGATGAGGAAATAAGATGCCACGTCGAATTTGGATCTGGGCCAGTCAAACTCCACGTTGACTGCATATAGAATCCATTCGGGGTCTTTCGGGAGATGAAGGGAAAGTGACGTGCAGACATACTCACCTGACCCCCTTAACATATTCTCGTATACCCGCCCACATGAAGCCCGAAAACCTATTCATTCCTGTTGCAGCAGGAGCCAACGGCATCGAATCTGCATCCTGCGATGCGATGCGCTGCAAGGAAAGTGGGTGCACTCGAACCACACGTACACCCGAACCTGCGTTGGCGTGCTTCAACGGTCCTCTCAAAGGCTCCATTTTGCCCAAACCGGCATGAAACTGCATGCAACAGAGATTGCAGCTCCCAAGCTCGAAGGCCATGTGAGAAATGTGACTGGCCCGTCAGACCCAAAGGAAACGAGAGTGTCTGCTGGTCGGGCGAGTACCATTTGTAATCCAATTCTTGACCCACGTTCGGTCCAACGCGTCGTTGCGCTGCTCACATGAAAGGGCATCGTTACTTGAGGCCTATTCGTTGCGTGTGCCCAAGATCGGAGACGGGCCATTGCCGAGACATGACCAACGGAGCCAGGCTTGACGATCCGGGGATCTTGGCAAGATGCGCATTCTCGTGGAGCACCTCAGTGCCCGAGCGGCTATCGCTGTTACGACTGGCTAGCGGCGTTGCTGCTGAGACGTTCGCGGAGTGATGCGCCTTGTGCTCTGGGAGTAGGCAGTGAGGATACCTTGTACGACGTCATGTTATTCCAACGCGGCCCTGTAGCTTGTCGTCGTGGTCCGTTTCTCGTAGGACGGTGGCAGCATCTCCGGGGGAATCTGCCTGTCCGCGCGACATGGACTGGACCATGCTTCCACGTGGTAGTGCTAAAATTATCCTCGGCCAGATGCCAGGACCGCACTTGATCGACGAGGCGTAGGACAAGAGTGCAGGGGATAACAGAGTGAGTCGAGTTCAGCAGAAGACGAAACAGGCCGATCTGACGTGCGTGATACCTTCCTTGTCTGCCTCTGCCCATCCGGCAACGGGCTTCTCGCGGCAGGCGGCCCTGGAGGCCCTTTCCCTGGGTTCGACGGGAGCCCCTGCCTGCCTTTCGCCGTCTGACCTCTTGGCGAGGCAGGTACTCAGACTTGTGATGGGGACATGTACCTGGCTATCCCCACGCCCTATCCCCACTTAATGCAAGGCCTAGCCCGAATTAGATTTAGGTACGAAATACGCTGGCTGTTCCTCCGATATCTACCCCACCACCTCACTTGAATCCCGCCTAAGGCTCTGCACCGAGGTGGGGAGTTGCTCACAGACGATGGAGCAGGAGCAAAGCGCTCGACTTTCCATTGCTCGATCGAGAACTGAAGAGAGCAGGCAATGGAAGGAGCAGGCAACGGAATCAAGAATGCTCTTCAATTGACATGCCGTGCTAGAAACTGCGCTGTGATACGATCAACTCGGCCAAGCCTCGGCCAGACAGCGACGAATCCACGGCAAGCGGCGTGCAAAACCGAGCGTCGCCGCGTCTCTGAGCCCCGAATACCAACATGGCGGTCAACTTGGAGCTGGCGCCAAAGGCTGGCAACCACGGCCTGCACTCTCTCACAACCTTGTGGACACCATCTCGCCTGCTAGTGGACCTTCTCCAGGCCTTCGATGCATAGGTATCGTCTACGCTGAGCCGCCACCATGATCCGCCCTGCGCAACGCCATGATGATGAAGCCTTGCGCCAGTCGAAAAGCCGCACGCGAGGCAATGCGGCCCCAAGCTTTGGCAGAGCCCTTGTCCTCGGCGTGCCGCGACGCCCGTCGCCTCCAGCTCAAGTCCAGGGATTCATGTTGCAGTGCATGCAGTGGCACCACATCACCACCATCTCTGCACTGGTCCCGGGGAACCACGTGCTGCACCAATTCTGGAGTCCCTTGGCGAGGTCATAAGCCACTGGTGACATGGGCAGGCCTGTCCAGATTGCCGTATGCCTGTCGCCCACGAGCTTGACTGGTCTCTGATCTCCGGCAGGGTATGAGCGAGTCTAGTCTTCAACAAGCCTGCGCGCAGAGGGCAAGCGGGTAGAAGTGCTGCGGAAGCCTGTCACCTTTTGCCTCGTGGCTTCTGCCTTGACCTCTACTATGTGCACGCCTCCACCATCTGCTTCCCGTCAGGCAGAGCAGAGCGCTCCCTCAGCAGGTACTCCCCAAGTCGGACGGCAACAATCTGCCAGCTTTGAGCAATGACGCCTATTCGCAGCATGATGCCCTTTTTGGGCATCCAATCAACCACAGGGCCATTCAGCGCAAGCCATCGACACAATGGACATGGTACGTGATTATGATGAGACCCAAAGCATTCACTGCGAGGCTGGAAGTTGGCCTTCTTTCTTCTACCGAACCCGCGCAGTCAACGACATTGTTTCGCAAGCCTCGTCACAAGATGCCTCCCCTTCCAATTGCTTACCCGATACCCTGTGCCTGTTTGCACGTGGTACGCCGGCATGCTATGTTTGTACACGATGAAACCGGGAATCGGAAGCTGCGATTATTGCGCCCAGCATGACAGAATCACCATCCGCGCGGACATGGCCCAGTTGACGCCATCCTCCCATCGACGTGGTTCTAGAACCACGTTCTCCTCGTTTTGCGGGGCTATCCCTTGCACGATGACGGTCGCATCCCCAAGCCTGGGCTAAAATAACCAGATCATGGTCGCCGAACGCTGGGATACGTGATTGGTTCATGGTGCCAGTGCCCTGAACGACATGGTAAGCCCTGTAAGAGGAGATCAAGGACGCGACGACGGGCGGGAGGACGCCCACTCTTGTCTGACTGGTAACAAAATGGCCCTTGTCGACGGCTCTATTGCTTCGATGAGCAGCATTCTTATCAACCAATTGGTGTCTCGAGAAGTGTTTTGATGATGACATAGACTAATCGAGCCGGCACACGCCTTTCAGGAAGTAAAAGATAACATAGACGGGAAAAAAATACCGGGTTTCATGTCTGGGGTAACACCGTCCACCTCCGGCGCTCCTCATCGTGGCTGCCCGTTCTCTCCCCCCAGCCCGACAAATCAGCACGGATGGGCGTTTTGCCGTGTCCTTTTTGGCGGTTGGCCACGTTTTCGCGGCGCCAGGCTTTCAGTCACCGGACGCACTCTTCAGTCGTGAGTCGACGCTGCTGATGTGGTGTTGCCTACGAGATTCCGCGTCATTCCGCCGACTTGTGTGAGTTCACCATGTCGTTATCGAGGCGTCCATCGGCCAACTCGCAAAGCCGGCACGCAGTCAACTCGTCCGCGCTTTTAGCACGGCATCGGCCTTCACGGCAACCAGCACACAAGACTTTGCATTGACCTGCCATCTTTTGCAGGTCATTCGCCCAGGACTGACGGCACTCGTTTCAATTCACTTGGCCACGTGGATAAGTTTAGGGAGACGCGTGTCTTGCAGAGTAGATCTATCGAATGTTTCCCGCCATCGTTTCCCCCGTTCTCCGTACCCCCGGGCCGTTCCCCGTTGCTGTTGCGGGGGAAAGCTAAACATGAAACATGATGCAGCATCCGACGTAAAAGAAACCGACCGTCTGATTTACAAAGATGCGTACGGAACCTTGCTTCTTTCAGAGAAACTTTGAAACCCATGCAAATAAACATGATTCGCCCCCGCGTCCAAACACATTGACAGGCCAGACGAGAACAGGAAGGAAGTGAGCGGAAATAGAGTTAAGTGCCCGTCGCAACTGTCAGTGGCGCGAGCCACCGATGGCTTAGGCGAAATGATGGAGTCGGCAACGGTAGCCCGAGCATGACGCCGTGGAAAAAAAAGGCCAACACACTAGAAAATACCCCAAGACTCGAAAGGAAAACCGTCTAGCTAAGCCCCTTGTAAGCATCTATCCCGAACCCTTCAACGCCAACCAAATATCCGCTCCAGATGAGTGACGAATCACGGAGTAAGAAGTGTGAAAGACAAAGGAAACGTAGAAACTGAGCAATCCAATCAAGCAAGCACGCTTTTGGTATCTAAGTGATGCGTCTCTGGGACCGAGAAATGTATAAAAGTATGCAGACAAGAGAAAAGAGACCGCAGCTTGCGAGCCGTAACCGTGAAATTAAGAGCAAGCGCCAGACACCTCGCGATCAGCAGTGCGCCTTGTTGTGGCCATTCTCAACGTAGTATAGCACCGACTCCATGTCTGAAGCGGTGGCGGCCGTCGTCGTCGTCGCGTCGACGCCTCCAATCTCGGGCCAGGGCCATTGGACGCCCGACATGGAGCCCGACATGTCAAAGTCCATGACGCCAGGCATCTGGGGAAACCATGAGCTCTGCATGTCAATCAGGTCCGACATGCTGTAGTGATCGCCGGACGAGGCTCCCAACGCGGTGTGGTCGAGCACACTGTGAAAGAGCTCGTCGGTCGTGGCCCAGTCCGACTTATGCGGCTCGTCCATGGGTGTAAAAGGCATCGAGCGGCTTGCGGGTGTGTCTAGGGATGGATGAGAAGTCGGGGCCGACCTTGGCGTCGTGATTGCCGTTGTGGCTGTCGTCAGAGGTGTCATGCATCCCGAAGACGGTGCTGTGGTATCCATGGGAGACACGTAGGAAGAAGGGGGCAGGTCCATCATGGATATTGATGCCCTCGAGTCACAGCGACTCATCATTACCGCAGGGCTGTGGGCAGGAGTAAATGGGTCCATGGGGGTGTGTGGTCGCGATCCTCGCGCCATGTCGGGGGAAGGAATGCCGGAAGAATTGGAGTTTGAGCCCGGAAGGGAGCCGTTGAGGGCACGGACACAGGCCTTGAGGCGCTTTCGAATCATGCGCAGGGAGCGGCTTTGACTGAGGAAGTCGTCCTGGCTCATGACATACAGTCCCTGGGAGAGAGCTTGTAGACGCGAGTCGTAGGCGTGCATCATGGGCGCCTCGACCATCAGGATACCCATCTTCTTGCGTGTGTCGATGAGGCTCATGGCACGCGCGCAGGTATCCAATGCGAGGCAGAACACATCGGGAAAGGAAGAGCGCAGTGACGGAGTGACGCCCAGGAAATCTTGAGGCTGCTCCGAGACGAGGTCGAAGATTTGCAGTATCTCGGCGGCCGAGGCGCAGAAGCGCTCGAGAAGGTCGGCACCGATGGCCTCTTCTCGCTGTCCCGCCGGAAGAATGGGAAAGAGGAAATGGATCGCCATGGTGTGATAAACTAGCAGGACGAGGCTTCGAGAAGAGACTTCCGTCACTTGCCTGTTGAGGATTTGGATGCTCTCCATCAAGACGCGGTTGATCTCGCGGCAGACGGGAGCGATCCCTTGCGAAGGCTTGCCGTGCTGGATGCGCTGCAAGGCGAGGAGAGGAGCCTCCTGCCAGAAGTTGGTCGACGGCGAGTCGGACATGTTGCCCTCTTGCGGATACAATGCCAAGATGTAGGCAATGACACTGGAGATGTGGGCGAGCGGCCACATGTCACGGATGACAGCCTTTTGCTTTTGCAAGGTGCTAAAGTTTTCCGATACTAGATCGAGTTGGATGATGACGGAGGATGCCTCTGTGACGGGCAGGAAGATGGATGTGAGCGAGGTCGGCAAAAGGCCCGAAAAGTGGCCGTGGCCCATCTGGACAAACGCCCAGAGGCTCAAGGAGTAAGTGGTCCAGTAGAGATAAGCAACGAGCTCCTTTTCCACGTCGAATACATCGATTCCATTGATGCGGCTCGAGGCAGTCGGGGCGGTAGTGCTCGAAATCTGCTCCTTGATCTCACTGGCGATCCGACCAGCAAGGCCAATGTAGCATGAAGCGCGCCGGATCTGGAACGAGCATAGAGCGTTCCAACCCAGTAGCATCAGGGCCTGGGCGGTCGAGATGCCGCTAAATACCTTGGTCGAGCTTCCACTGCCTTGAGCTTGGTTCGCGCCTGAGAAGAATGGGCGGTTGCGAAGCTGAGCAGTAGCCCATCGCAGCAAGACGTGGCCGCGAGCCACAGCCACGTCGTCGCCAATGCTAAAGTTGGCGTCGGCCAGCATCACAGCCACCAGAATCTCGTCAAAGGTGTTGTCACGGAGTTCGTGCAACAGCAGAGTCTTTGACACGAGGAAAGAAAGGGGATGAACCGAAAACCAGACGTCTATCAGCTGCGTCTGCTGTTTGGTAACGTACTCAGACAGAGGATTGCCGCTCGGAGCGGCGCTATCAAACATGGACTGAGACTCGTCGCTGGCCATGCCCGACAGGAAGAAGCGAGCACCACCGTCTTCGACGTGGTGGCAGCCTAGAGCTCCGAACTGGTCCGAGACGAGGCCAACAAGATCGTGGGTCAGCAGCGATAGGATGCTCGAGTACTTGATGTTCTTGGCCGCCAGCTTCGCGGCGACAGACTCGTTGGATGCCATGGGGCGGCCCTGCGAGGACGCCTGCGCGGAGCGATGGTAGGACGATATCCTCTCCTGCCAAGGGTTCGATCGCGGGCCGGGCTCAGACGAGAAGTTTTCGTAAAACTTTTGCTCAAGGACTTGGGCCACGTTCTCAATCTCTTCCAACGGGATAGCCTCGTCCCCTGGGACGCTTCTTGGGCTGTCATGGTTTGAGATGCTTGTGGATGAGCGTGATCGATGTCCGAGGATTGCGGCATGGCCTGGCGTGTCTGACCGAGTGCTGTCCTGGCTGATGGTTCTGGTCTTGGGACGCGGCGGCTCAAAATCGTAGATGCAGTCGGCCCCTTGTCTTCGGCAAGCCTCGCAAATTGTCTCGTTGGAGCACTTGATTTTTCGGGCGCGGCAGAAAGCGCAAGATCGTCTTAGAGGGTGTTTTGAAGCCATTGTGGCGATTGTGTGACGTGAGGTGAAGAGATATTAAAAGTCGTTTCCGGGTCGACAACGCCGCTGCCCTGGGGCACCGAGCAGCTTGACACCGGGCGTACGGAGTGATTTGGAACAGAAAGGAGGATTCAAACTAATTCTGTATGTGGGATCACTATTGTGTTGATGGTCGTGTGTAGATGCGTAGGAGAAGGGAATGGTTGCAGGGAGTTTACCACAAGAGATGAGAAGGAAAGTCGCGGGCACAAGGGGATGCTTATATGATGTGTCAAGGGAACTCGTGCCTTGTCAAGCCGAGGACATGGAGCAATGGTGATGAATCAGAGGGACTTGGGTGCTTGTCTCCAGCTGCGTGGGGTCTGTTCGGAGGAGACTGGGCAGGCAAAGAGTGGGGAGGGGCCTGTGGATAAAGATATACAAACGGGTAGTCTTTCAGAGACAGACAAGGACAGGGGTCAACTCTCTAGAGAGGGTGTGTGAGTTGAGAGGGACGGCGGCTCGACTCAACCGCGAGGTAGGATGAAATGGTACAAAGCCACGAGGGACGCTTACAGCACCCTGGTCAACACCTGGCTCTGCCGTATTTTCGGATAGTACTTGCAACGAGGGCTCGATCTGGACAAGGCCCTCGAGGAACTTGGGGGGTGTTTGTCGCACGCAGGTTGGCCCAAGTCGAGAGGCGTCTGGTGGGACGAAGCCGAAGAGGGGAGCAGGCAGGCGGACGAAGCTAAAACAAGAGGAAACAGAAACAGAGGAGCAAGCCCCTGGCCCCCGCGAGGCGTTTCCTAGTCGAGGCGGGTCCGTATCGTCGTGTCTGCACAGTGAGCCCGCCTCGTGGCCCGGCGTGCCATCAGCATCAGCACCAGCACCAGCACCAGCGGCCGGCGACGGCGTGGCAGCCTCGCATGGCCGGCATGGATGGGCACCTTGGGCCCGGCGAGAGCGCAACTTGAAACACGGCCAACTGGAGACGGGGGATCGGGGCAGGAGTCGGGCGCCTTGTCTGGGCTGCAGGGTCCTGCTCCTTCGACGGCCGTCGGGAGAAGCATCGAGGAGCACCAGAGGTGGCACCAAGCTTGGCCAATTTGGGGGCTCGACACTGATGTCAGGTCTGTTCCCCGGCAGACACACGGAGCCCACCCACGCCGGGGGGACGTTGTTGACCGGTACAAGGCGGCGGGCTCTGGGCAAGTACCCTGGGGGAGTGTCTGGGGAAGAGATGATGCTCGATCGGGGCGTGAAGGCCAGGGGTCCAGAGCAACACTAAAGAGACACCGAGAAGACACACCAATGGCAAGGGGTGTAAGACAAGGCGGCCCACCCCCTCGAGGACGTCAGATGGGTACTCCGTCGAAACATGGGGGAAAGTACCCGCAGAGTTGCGGACAACCGACGGCTTGTACCTTTTCGTCGTCTGCAAAACACTGTCCTTCCGCCCAGCCACCCCTTGATGTCCTTTTGGCGCGGCTATACTGGACCGGGGGCCTTGCACTGACATGCATACATCCATGACACCTGGACGACGCCAGGCTCGGCGCAACCAAAGAGAGTAAGAGCGCGAGAGAAAACGGCCGAGAGCCAGACAAGACCGGGCGGCATTGGTTGTGCTAGGTAAGGGAGGTTGACCGGAGAGCAAGATAACAGTCAGCACGAGTGCAGTGGGCGAGGACGGCAGATTCGAACCGAGATGCCCAATATAGATGGGCAGACTGGATGACGGGCAAGGCTGTCAGGAACGGCTTCCTCGCAGCGTCTGCAGCATGCTAGCAGAAGCACGCAAGGGGTAGACATGCAAGATGTCTGCCCCTTTCTGGAAGCGGAGAGTGCTGCAGACTGCTGTGGCCATGGCCATGGTGGGTATCAATGGATGCCACTGCTCTCCACGGCTCCCCCTCCCATCCATCTATACCTGCGCGTGCCGGGCGTGCGGGCTGCGTGATGCGTTCAAGCAGCGGCTTCGGGGCTCTCGGAGTCGGCCAAGGCCGTGTGTGGCTGCTTCAGGGCGAGAGCCCGCCGTGAGCGCCGCCTATCTCGATCCACCGCTTCTCGAGCGTTGTATTGTGCCTGCGTCTTGGCTGACGGGCCAGTTTCCCTGACACCAACCTCCACTCGAGAGCGCGCCTGGGCTCCCTCACAAATGTATCCCTCTTGCTGTGCCGCTCTGGCATAGAGTCTTGCCGTCATCAGCCTTGCTTCCCACTCTGCGCCTGTGCTACCCTTACCACTTGTGTTCTAGTGCTTGCGTCGACGTCAGTGCCCGTTCGTGTCTGGTGTCTTCTCTGCCAAGAACAGTGCATGCAAAGAGAGGCCGCTTCCGCGCTGCGACCCGCAGCCTCGCCGCGACCCGTCGCGCTGCAGGCTTTCACGACCGTCTTTCGCCCCATTGTGATACAGCTCGGCGCCGGGGACCGACCAACAGCATTCTTGAAACGTACCCGGTGGTGACACAGGCTGCCTGTCCGGCGTCTTGGCCCTATGTCGGAGCCTCGGGAAATGGGTGACTGCGGAGACGGGGATCTGAGCCGCCAAGCCTACCCTCAGCCATTCCCATAATAGGAGCGTGGATCGAGCTTGCGCCTCTGTGGCTGCTGAAAGTAACACAGCAAAGGCAACAGGCGATCGAGGCGTCGACGGCTGCCGGCTCCAAGAGGTCATCTACGGCAAGGCATACAGAGCTACATCGTATCACCATCTGAAGCTTAAAGAACGCCTGGAACTACGCCATAGGGTTGCTCTGTTCCTCAGATCCAAAGGAGACAAACAGATGCGGCGCAAGTTGTGGTGCGTTTCACAGCGGAACCCCTTGGTGGCATATTCAATTAGACTAGATCTTGATATCATGGATGCTTTATGCATCAAGTTCAAACGCAACTCTGGCGCAAATGTCTCACTCTTTGTTGCGTTATATATTGATTTTCAGCCAAAGTTCGCAGTCTATGGCACACGACATGCGAGTACTCAGCTTCAGGTGACACAAATCTCAATTTCGTCATGTTGGCATCTTTTGCGAAATCAATACTCGAAACAAAGCAAGAAGTTGAGCCATGAAACCCCTCTCTAAATGCAGTCCCTCTCTATTCATTCTTTCATGAAGACATGTCTATTTCCTCTGCGGATGATGCCAAATGTCCCAACAAAGACTCTAAGCCTGCTTCTTCCCAGCTCTCGTGGGGCGCTTCCTGAGTGCCGCCACCTCGGGCTGATGTCCGTACAGCCAGCCCAGATACCAGACCCAGATCCAGGCCGGCACCAATCTGTACAGGAGCCACCGGACAATGGGCCCCAGCCCGTACGGCATCCGCGCCATGTGCAGCATCGCAAATCTGTCACTGAAGCGAGACAGATCCCGGGTACGCGGCTCCCGCGTCTTGGCGTACAGCTCCAGTAGCTCATGGGCATTGTCGAGAGATGCCCGGTTCTCGGCTAGCAGGTTGCCCAGAACGGCCGCATCCTCAATGGCCTGGCATCCACCCCTGTGTCTCCAAGTCAATCGGCGGTCCCGGGCTCAGATGACAGCCTTGGCATCGAGAGAGAATGACTTACTGTCCAAAGAAGCTCGTCATGCTATGGGCGGCTGTAAGCGTCGGGTCGGGGGACAGGCCCCCCTTCCTTGTCAGCAAAGCAATATCCCATCTTCATTTGACTGTGTTTGTTTACGCACCATCGCCCAAAAGAGCCACTCTGCCATCATACATGGAAGGGAAGTCGACTTCCTGGAACACGTTGCTCGCAATCACGCGCTCTGATTTGTCAACAACTGCAGCTCGTCAGCAACAGGGCTTGAGGGGTTCCGACCGCTACACACAGAACGGCCGATTCAGCGGTCTCGCTTACTGCTTCCGAACTGCTTCTTCTCTGCGAAGGGGTGGTAGGCCCGCCCGTAGAACTTGTTGATGTCTGCTGTTGTGATGGATCCCCAAATGGACCGGTTCTTGTCGACCTCACCTTCGGCCGGCTGTAGCGACGATGGGTCAGTATTTGATGAAATCGAAATGGCGGCGCAATGGCAAGCTGATGAACGGACAGGGACTTCTTACTTTGACTCCAATAAACCACTGCCTGTTGTCTTTGCACGGCCAGGTAGTCATGGTGGCCTGGTCGTAGAGCATCCAGTTGCCGACTCCCAGCTCCGCGGGACCGCAGTTCTCGAGAGGCTTCGTGTAGCCAGAAAAGTGAACCCGCCCGCTGAATTGGATTGTGTTGCCCTGGTTCATGCCGTTCTTGCGCAGAAGTGCGCGGCGAATGGCAGACCGAATGCCGTCGGCACCAACAACAATGTGGCCGCGATACTCCTTACCGTCTTCCAATACCACGCGCACAGGCTCCCCGGGGGTGTCAATCACGTCTACTACCTTGGCGTTTAGAACCACGTTCTTTTCAGCCCCTGCGGCCGCATACAGAAGCCGGTGGAAAGCATGGCGCTCCGTTGACATGACGGGATAGCCATAAGTGGGCTCGATCGTCTCCAAGCTCAGGCTGTTCCACTTTGTCTGGTTGCGCCAGATTTGGATCGTGCGCAGCTTCTGCGATGTTTGCAATAACGTATCGTAGATTCCTAGTTGATCCAGTACGTGTAGGGCATTGGGTGAGAGAGAAATACCCGCGCCAACGGGTGTCAGGACTTCAGTCCGTTCCAAGACCTTGAAAGAAATGCCAACTTGATTGCAGATGGCAGCTAGTGTGAGGCCGCCGATGCCCGCACCGGCAATGATGACTTCGGCGTCAATGGTCGTCATGACTGGATGCGTTAGGTCAGATCTTTTGAGTGAGAGTCTAGCGAGAGAAGAATCGGACTGAGAGAAGGACGCAATAGAGAGAAGCAAGCGGGCTGTAATGATCCAAAGAAAGACCAGGCACCTCGACGTTAAAGGATAAAGCGGCAATGATGAAAAGGTCTCTCTCCCACGAGTATTCACGCTTTATAGATAAAGGGATTTATGTGTATTAAAGGAGAGGTTCTGGTCCAGATGTTGTGGCTCGATCCCTACGCACGCCCGGCCAAGGACGGAGGTCTATCTGAACGAGTGCGGCGGCTTTTGGCCGCCTCACTCGTCGTCGGCTGTCATCCGACAGACGCCTGATATCGACGAGACTTTCCAAATATGCGAGTGTATTATGAGACAACCCGCCGAGTTGGGTTGGATTAATGGGGCCATTCAAACCCACATTGCGTCGCGGGAGTCTGAGTTCCGGCCCCGATCCATGGGAAACCGGCAGCGAAGTGCTTCGATGAGTTCACACGCAAGCTCTAGGATTCCGATCTTGGGGCACGAACGGCGGTTCCTCACGGGAGCCATGTTCCGAGGACCGCAGCATGGCGTCATGCACCTCCTTGGCAACACGCAGTTCGTCGATGACAGGACCAGAATAGCCACGTGGGACTGGATTTCATTGGCTCTGCGACGAGAAGCTGGTGTTTGTTTCGCGTGAGCGATTCTAGAAAACAGCCGCTGCGGAATTGAGTCAGCCGTGTGATAACGGGCCCGAAGCCGAAAGGGGGGCCGGACCTGATCGCCGTTGAAGCCCGGAGACTCAAACATCGATCGGTGCCTCCGCGAACAATCATCATGACAGACGATAAAGTTATTCATTGTCGTTTGAGATCGGATAGGGTGACTGTCGGATATTTGAGTATTGCTAAACGACCTCTAAGCTGACTTATACCGATGTCAGTTGATCAATTGATAACGGAACATCTTCAATTCATACAATGCATGTATATGGTGCGAGCCATCTGCTAAAGCGATTAGTGTGGAAATGCGAACAGGCAGTTTCATTCTTGAAAGGAAGTCATTTTATAAATAGACTTCCTTGTTCATGTTATCGTAAACATCCCCAGGCCGAGGACGTTTTTGATATCACGCCAAGGTTGAATTGTCATGTAAAAATTATAATGAATGATGCTGCGAAGTAGAAATGAAAGTTATGCCCCAATGCTTCATCCTCCGCAAACACGTCACTGAGATGGCAACTCTGGTTACCTATATAAGCAAAAACAACGCGGAACATGTATCAGTAGTTGCTATTCAAGAATTTTCGAGGCAAATGGCACTCTTTACGTCAATTGAATCGCTTTCCTCACGTCGGAATTGAAACCTACCCTAGACCTTACGCCAGATTTCGGGATTTTAAACATAGGCGCCAAAAGTTTACGAACGCGCGCCCCGCACAGCAACACCACGAGACATTGAATAAACTTTAAGAATTAATTTCTGTACAACGAAGCTATAAAAAATAAAGCTGGCGATACCGTTGGAAAGCTCTATTCTTGGAGTTTAATACCGTGTATACCAACCCCGGGCTTTTCGTACTGCCGCGAGCCGACGAGGTAGAGAAGATAGTAGGCTGTCAATCCGATCCTGCGGAATAGCTTCCCACGCAGACCGCAAGTGCGCTTCTAGTTCTTCGATTGACGCCTGGTTTTTTTTCAATTCTGCGAGATGAGGGCATAACTCCGCTAGCTTGTCTTTAAGAAGCCGCCAAACGTGCTCAATTGGGTTGAGATCAGGCGAATGAGGCGGCCAATCAATATACTCAACGCCGTGAAGCTGGAGAAACTGGGGCGTGCCGCCGAAATTGTGAATCCTCGCGTTGTCTTGCTGGAAACGCCTCGTACCATCGTATACTAGAAGAAGGCCTTCGGATAGAGCTTTCTGATAGCTTTTAGCGGTATAACCCTTCTTCTTTGCGGCGCTATCGCGCTCCATGATTACAAGGGGTGTCCGGCCGCCTCGCCAGATGCCTGCCCAGACCATAATCGAGATTTCCGGCTTCCCGTGAACCGTATTGTTAACGAGATCACGGTTAAATCGTTCGTGAGGCTTTCGGAATACCCATCCACGTGGATTATTCGGTTTATTTTGTACGGAGCACTCGTCAGAGAAGATTGTCTAGAGAGGTGGTAATCCGGGCGTGTAAGTCAGTCTTCTCGGAAATATCGCCTCGGGTTTAGAAGCCCATACCTCAGCCAATTCGTCTTCTTCTCCAGCCCAACCTTTTGCAAATTGTAGCCTCGTTTTTGCTGTTTCTCGTGATAGCGGAATTCTTTGTATTGCTTTCCATTTGCGCCGGAAATCTCGTCGGAGAATCCGACGGATAGTTGTACGGCTAACGCGACACCCTGTCGCACCGACGAGCGCTTTATATGTAATGCGACGGTTCCTTTTAATTAATAAACGTATGTAATTAATCTCTGAAGGCGTAAGCTTCTGCGGACGACCTTTTCTAGGTCGAATTTCGACTGTGCGGTCACTTTTCCATTGATTGAAGATTCGGTGGACTGTCGAAGGTGACGTGTTGAATTCGCGTGCGACATCGCGGAAAGACAAACCTGCACTTTTCTGGCTCACTATTACAGCTTTCTGCACCGGACTAAATTGATAGTAACGCTGGCGATTGGCACTTATTTCAGTGCCAAAGGCACGCTCGTCCGGCATTGCAATCGCAAGTTATGAAGGAATGAAGATTAGACGCGTATACGAGTCATGGACGCGACGCGACGAGTGGGGTCAAAGTGTTCGCAGACTTTTGGCCACGTTCTGTAGCTTCAATGATATTGAGGAATGGCGCTAAATGGCGGGACCCCTGTCAGCACAGCCTGTTGAATGGCGATTCTGCGCCTGATCAATAAGGTCAATGCTGCGTCATCATCTGCTGACTAAGATAAGGTGACTCAACCTTCCTCTGTGCTTCCTCAACGGCCAGGCGCGAAGCTTCTTCGCCTTTACACGAACGGCGCACTACAATCAAACCGCGGCAGACCCTCGCTACCGATCATCTACAGCCCTTTCTTGAGTCCCAGGGCTTGCAGCGCACGACAAGAATGTCAGACGAAAACAAAGAGCTGCTCGCTCGTATTGGGCAGCTTGCTGGTAGGCTACGCGCTCTCCTCGCAACCGCCCATTCTCAACTAATCTTTCGCCAGGGCAAATCAACCGACACAAGAACCAACAAGCTGGCATCGCCACTGGGAACCAGCCCATTCCATATCGACGTATGTTCCGCTCTACTTTTCGATAATACAGAGCATTGACGCCGACTCAGGCAATAACTACCGGCACGCAGGCGCCCCGTATCCACGCGCTGGCTACAGAGGCGGGCGCTTAGCTGCTCCTCATCGCCACCGCACGCTTCAGCTGAACACGCAAAGATCTGGCTCCGAGTCCGGCGGCGGGAGCGATAGCACGTCCCAGGCAAGCGGTAATTGGGTTTCTAGGCACGATCGTCATCACCAGCTCATCAATGCCGACATATACGAAAAAGAGTCCCACAATCGCTCCAAGGCTATCGAAGAAAGCCGACAAAGAAAACTGAGGCACAAAAGGTTTCGAGAGAAGGCGCGCTTCAACGAATATCTACGGCACCAGGTCCAAAAGCCTATTGCATCTCTCAACACTGGCATTGGCGAGAGCAAGCACGAAATCATAATTCACGGAATGCCTTTTCATGTAGTCGACAATGGCAAGAAGCTGATCAAGGTCAAAGGTGCGGACTTTTTCTTCGCAGACGTTCCAAGTACCGACAATGTAACCTTTTTAGACGACATCCGGTCTACACCAGCGACGCCCAAAAGCGCGAATGTTGCAGGCGTCACCTTCTATCGAACCAAGACGGGCAACTTGATTGCGAATCGTGTTGTCCAGGACCAACGGTATGTCCTGTTGTCTAGCTCGAGCACCCCGCTAACGACACGCAGCCGAACCGGAGCGGTTAAGAAGACGGATGAAATGTGCAAGATTTTCTCGACGACTGGTAAATATCACACTTGGAGATTTGAGGCTTGACAAGTCTTCGTCACTTGTGACCTGGATGGGTTTGGATGGCAGGATAATGACTAACGATCAAGCATAGGTTCTTGCCCCAAGGGCCCCAAATGCCGATATCAGCACGACCCTGCGAGGGTGGCTGTCTGCCGAGATTTCCTCAAAGACGGGAAATGCAACAACGGCGAGTTTTGCGACCTATCCCATGAACTGAGCCCGGAGCGCGTCCCCAACTGCTTGCATTTTGCCAAGGGCAACTGTGCTAAGCCTGATTGCTTATACACTCATTCCAAAGCACCGCCGGGTGCTCCCGTGTGCCACGCATTTGGTTTTTGCGGCTACTGTGACAAGGGAGCCAGCTGCACCGAGCGCCACGTCTTTGAGTGCCCTGACTTTAGCAACACGGGCAAGTGTAAAACCAAGGGATGTAAGCTTCTGCACCGCGAGAGGGCAAGCGTCCTGCGGGCGCACGGTAAGACTGAAGAGCCAGAGGGAGATGTGTCGAGCGATGAAGAGGCTGCCGACTCCGATGATGTGGATTCCGACGAAGTGGCCGAGTTTATTGAAGCCGAGTCGGATGACTCGGACTTTGAGAACGCCAAGGACTTCTTACCCATCTAGCCGCCTTGTGCGCCTCGTCTTACTCGCCGCCCTCTAGGACGAGGACTGAGAACGGGCATATGGGCAGACTGGCTTGACGATGCTGGTGTTTGCGTGCATAGCATGGGTCGTTTCGGCGTTTGCTCTGACCCCAACGTGGGAAGTCCCGGAGCACTGCCATACTGAGCCTGCATCTTATGATACCCTCACTTTCGGACGACTAGCCATTGCTTGATTTTCGCCTTGTCGGAACGTGAATTAGGGGAGGAATAGGCATCGTCACAGATGCGAGAACAGAGGCCGAGAGGACTCGCGATTCATGATTACATTAGGTACAGACGAAGAAAAGAATAAAGAGTTGAACATGATTGGAGATGAAAGTCGGAACCTTTTGTGAAATAACACACCGTGAAGACATACGGCGAGCTGTTTATAATGATGCAGCTCTGCTTATGTCCCTTTGTTTACTTGGGTAACTTGGGTATTTTTTTAGACCTGCCAACCTGCCACGACGGGGATTGATGGCTACCTTAGTCAAAGGGCTGACGCTGGCGATGACGCTATGCTCGACTGCGCCCGCCAGCGCGCCCCTCCTTCCATTCTCAGTAGAGCAAGTTAGGCCTAGCCTACTAGAGACCAAGGCTCGTGACAATATTGAACCGAGCATGGGCTTCGCGTTTAGTCCTCTTCCTACACCAGCTTTCCAGTCCTCGGAGCACTGTTGTCAGACAGTCTGCACAGGGTACCCTTGCTGACGGTGGCTTTTTTGGCGACATTCAAAAGATACTCGAAGTGCCTTTGAATCCTTGTTTTCCAGCCTCGGTCCGTCCTTGCAAGCTGACAAAAGAATGGCTGCGGATGGGGCAGCGCCTGTTCCCTCACGACGCAGCGTTGGACCGGGACATTGTCCGCCTTGACTCAGCCTCCCTCGAGCCTCAAAGAACCATTGGCACATGAAGACTGTATTCAAGCTGTTCCGGCGCGAAGCGGCGACCTAAGGAGCTCTCTTACTCTGCCCACAATCGAATATATATATCTTGCGACACGCAAACTCGACAGGCCCGGCGAGTCCGAACAGCCGACTGGCCGAACAAGATACGAAACCGTTACGATAGACCTTCTCTCTCTCTCTCTCTCTCTCTCTCTCTCTCTCTTCGGGATACTCCTTCGATCGTCTCCGACAGTCGCTCGACTCAAGCGCAATGGGTATACGAGACATTTTGAAGAAAAAGAATGAGCATGACGAGCCGCCGGCCCATCCAGAGACCGCCGACCGGCTCAGAGCACCTGGACTCACCTTGATGCGATCCGACACGGCCTCACAGGAGGTATTACAAGCACCTGGCGACGAGCCGGCCCCTTCGCCCGCCATCTCGAATCGATCGCCTCGGCGCAGCCTCGACTTCTTTCGAACACGCAGCCGAAAAGGATCCGCTTCCTCGCAAACCAGCCTGCAGTCACCGACAACGCGCCGCATCTCTGAGCGGTTCCACCTCAGCCGCCAGCCAGAATCGTCGGAAAATGTGCCGGCTAACCTACCGGCCATCGTGATACCCGGCGCCAAGGGAACCGATCGGGAGGGCGCCGAGTCCGAGTGGGAAAAGCGCGCGACCATACTGGCGGGACAGAATGAGCTTGCGCGAAGCATGCCCGCATCGCCCATGGCTTCAGAGCCCTTGGACCCGATAGGTCGAAGGCGCAGCCCGTCGGTAGCGTGTTCGCAGGAGGTCGATCACGATATCCAGGAAGCTATCCGCCTTCACGAGGCAGGCCACCTGGAAAAGTCAACAGTGCTGTTCGCCAGACTTGCTGATCCCGAGGGAGCCAATAATCCATTGAGTCAGGTTTTGTATGGCCTAGCCTTGAGGTGAGTTACTACGTATGGACTCATGGAGTCTCGCTCATTTCTCCCCCGCATCACATTTCAGTCACGGTGATTGGGAGCGCGATAAACACCAACTGCCCTGCATACTTCCTACTACCTAGCATGCTAATGCCATCCCCTCTAGACATGGATGGGGCTGCGCCCCAAACCCAGAAGCAGCGATTCGCTACTTATCAGCAGCGGCATCCAACGCTGCGGCCGTTGAAAAGCTTGCTCTCCAGGCGGGTCTGAAGAAGGGGGGCGCTGCCAAGGGGGAGTTGGTCCTTGCCATCTTTGAGCTGGCGAACTGCTTCCGCCACGGATGGGGCATCCCCAAAGATGCGATAGCGGCGAAGCAGGTGAGTCGTACCATGATGGGAACCTCGGCCCCCCCCCTAGGTCATTGCTCAAGCAGCGGCATACTGATCTGCTGTCTGCCGTCTTAGTACTATGAGACTGCAGCCAACTTGGGTGATACAGGTAGGACTCATTTCGCCCCCTCAATGCAGACCTCATTCCGCTTCATCAAAACGTGAGAGTCTAATTTTGGCTTAGATGCCATGAACGAAGTGGCTTGGTGCTACCTTGAAGGCTTTGGGTGCAAAAAGGACAGGGTAAGCAGTTTACGTCCGACTCCTTGATTTGCCATTGCGAGGATGGTACACGCATCAATCGAGGAAAGGAGCTACCCTTTCTTTTTGAAAAGACCCCTAATTCCCCTTGCGCTTGTTACAAGAAGCTGACATCCGTCTTCAATCCAGTTCGCCTCGGCGAGGTACTATCGCCTGGCTGAAAAAGCCGGCAGCAAGACACTGGGCAACTCTTGGTACGTGAACTCCCCAACACGCCTTGCAACTGCAGATATATCGTTCCACTGGAAGCGCAGAAAAACGCTAACCCTTTTCTGTACCAGGATATGGAAGGAAAAGTATGGACCGCCAGGAGAGGTTGAAAGTACTAAGAAATAACCGACTTCCATGCGGTGTGGACGACGCCAAGACGAGCCTCAATGCTGCACGAGCAAGGTCCTTGGGAATAGAAACGACTTGTAAGTATACTAGCGATGATCAATCACCGCGAAACTTATTGGGCCGTCTTGTTTGATTCTGGTGATCGGTCACTGTAGACGCAAGATCATGGAGTTTCCTCCGGACCCAAAAACGTCTCCTTCGTTATCAACAACCCAAACCGACAACATTTTTCACGCTCCATTCTCAATGCTAGCGGCTCGATACACGAGGCTGCCTTATAGCTGCCTGTGCTTGACGAACTCTTCTTTGATGGCTCCAGCTATCGTCGATTGGAACGGGAACGGTTGAAACAGACTGAGGTGCCATCTTCTTGAGCGATGTAATGGTTGTCTGCTTGTTGATCTGGATCTGGAGGTTCAACTTCTTGGGAGCAGCGGTCGTGACCTCCGCATGGAGAATGGGTAAGCTGAATGTTCCAAGTCTCGGAACAAATGGAAGGCACACTTACACCCTGCATATCTAGACGGAAGTCATCATCCGTGTAGATTGTGTGCCTGTTATGCGCTATTCCTTTGAGTTTATGGGGAGGGATGTCTTGTATGAAGGCGAGAAGGGCCTTGCTATTTGAACCCATTCCGGGACGGGGTTTTTGACGATTTGAGGATGGAGGCAGCTTTCACTTGACTCTTTGACAGAAGGGACTCTTGACGAAAGGGCCCAGCTATGCAACATGGCACTTCGATTCGAATATCGAGAGAGAATGACTAGACATAGTTGGCAAGCTCGAGCTCGGTCAGGACACCCTCCCTGTTGCACCAACAGTCGAGCCATCAGCTCGCTGCAACGGACAAGGATATGCTTTGCGCTCCTCATTTGCACCCAATCGTGCAGTAAGGCGAGGCAGCACGACATGTTCAGCTTTGGGCAACATGTATACGAGAAAAAGGCGAACAGCAGACAGGAGGGTTGGCAAGGCGCAAGCAACAGGGTCGCAAAGGTGAGCAGCAGTGGCCTTTGTCGGTGTTGGATGCATGCCGCGGCAGCGGGTAAACTTTGGGGCGACGAGGGAATGAGTCGACAAGGCCGTGACTTTCCAAACGCGGATGCCTCACTTTGTTCTGTACATTTTGCGGCAGTCCAAGCCGACTGCGAAGACTCGAAAAAATGCCATTACCAGAGCGGCAGACAGACGGGCTCGAGTGGGTGAAGACAACCTTTTCACTCGAGCCTCGCTGGACCACGGAAATCGACATCGAGGTCATAAAGAAGGTGGTCGAGGAATCTCAGGCAGCCTCCGACGTTCAAGTCGAATTCCTGAGCCAAGGGGCTTTTAACAAAATCTACACGGTCCGACTCGATCAAAGGACCCTCATCATGCGGGTGTCGTTACCCGTCGACCCCAAGTGGAAGACAGCCAGCGAAGTCGCCACGATGGAGTGGATTCGCCAGCACACTGCGCTTCCTGTGCTGAGTGTTGTTGCTCATGAGAGCAGTCGGGACAATGATCTTGGCTTCGAGTGGATTCTCATGTCCGAAGTGCCTGGCACCACCTTGTCCAAGGCGTGGACCTCGATTGACATGGACGCGAAACGGGCATTGGTCGACGAGCTCGCGCAGTACGCAGCTGCTTCATTCAAGCATCAAATGCGTGGTATTGGCAACATCTTTCTCAAGTCGAGAGAATCGTCTGGCGAGGGAGACAAGTCTACCACGGTCGGAAGGATTGTCTCGATGCAGTTCTTCTGGGGCGACCGCTTGCGGCAAAACGTTGCGCGGGGACCCTTTGCGTCAAGCAGAGACTGGATGGCGGCGCAGCTGGACCTCAACAAACTCGAATGCCAATCGACGCTAGCCAGTAGCCAAGACGAAGACGAAGTTGAAGACGCGGAAAGGACTCTTGCCATAGTCCAGAGGCTTCAGGACGTGCTCGCCCGCATCTTTCCGAACAGCAGTGCAGACACGGAGCCTTCTGTGCTCTTCCACGATGACCTCTCTCGGCACAACATCCTCGTCGACGAAGCCGGTGCGTTGACGGGGGTCCTGGACTGGGAATGCGTGTCGGCGCTTCTGCTATGGAAGGCGTGTTCGTACCCCGAGTTTCTCACTGGCCTGGAAAGAATCGAGGCGCCTGATCCGAACCGTTACGTGCCCGAGGGCGACGGTGACCCTGGCGATCTATATTGGGAGCACGTCATGGAGCACGAGCAGACACTCTTGCGCCGCCATTATCTCGAAAGAATGCGGGCTCTAGATCCGCTCTGGGCCGAGGTATTTGAGTCGAGCCGGATGCAAAAGGACTTTGACTTGGCAGTTAATCAATGCGACAATGAGTTTGCCGCGTCTCGAATCAACGCATGGATCGACGAGGTGGCTGCAGGAGAAGGGGCTACGATCAGTCTGTACGACCGCCTTCATCCGTCTTGACACTGCCGTGGCGAACGACAGATTGGTCTACAGCAGAGTCTTTGTTTCCACGACTTTGGGCCAATTTTCTTGCATCATCTCCTCGTTTCTTCGGATTGAGGGGTTCTTTGCGTATCGGGCTGGCGTCAGCCCAGGCTACCGCAGACTGCCGCATTCCCAAAGTTGATTCTACGCGGCAAGTCTACGGGGAAGCGGATGCCTAAATATGGTGATATGAACCAGAGTACCTCTGGAATAGGATGCTCTGCCTGACGGAGTGAACCTCTTGAGCGTTCTACGACGAGCTCGTGGTTGTGCTGCCAAGCCGTAATACCTGTGTTGCACGAAGTCGTCACCAACGCCATTCATTGCTGCATAGTGCATACGAATTACGCCTCGGCAAGAAAGTCTGTAAGCCAAAGCCTAGAGCCCCGCAATGTCTTAGACAACTGTCTCTTGAGATACGAGACACTACACCCCCTTTTCTTCATCATCCCACCTTTTTGAGCTCTTGGGCGCCTGGGCGTCCGAAACGGGCAAAAGGGTGGTGTCATGAGATGAGATGACGACTTTAGACAAGGTTCCTGGCTTACCGAGTCTGACGGCACAACAATGAAAACAAGAATCGAAACTGCCCGGCTTCCCCGATCCAGCTACGCGCGCGCTTTCCGCCCATGGCGCGAGTTTTCCCTCATGACCAGGGCCAAGGCTGCGACAGGCTCGACGAATACGCACCCCCTGGTTCAGTTCTATGAAGAGAGAAATCGTTCCTGTGATACGGTAAGAGCCGGCTAATACTGACTGACGACTTGCAGTTAGCCGGCAGGTAGTCACCAAAAGTCGGACTTGCCGCTCCAAGGTCAGAGCACAAGAGACATATTCATCAAATAAGTCTCCTGATGTCCGATAATACCTTTAGAAAACGAGGTGTATCTACATGTGACCACTAAAAGCCATCTCGGCGACAATGGCTGCCGCGGCATCTCGACCCCCATACTGCGCTGCGACCTCACTCAGCTCCCGAGCCTTGCGCCGCATGGCCGCTGCAGAGTCTCCCGTGAGGGTCCGCAAGTAGCCCTGGCTCAATGCCCGGGGATCAAAGACGGGCGCCGACTTCTTGTTGGGCCAGACTCCGACGCCCAGGTATTCTGAAATTTGTGCAAAATTGTACAGGTCCACCCAGAGCGGGAGGATGACCTGCGGCACGCCCGCGAGGAGCGTCTCGTAGAAGCAGTTGGCTCCGCCGTGGTGAACCGAGACGATAATGTCGCCCGTCGCCAGCAGCGACAGGGGGTCGACGTTGAGCCAGTTCTCCAGCCGAAGACGCCCACTCCGGACGTATTGGTCGACGGGCTCGAGGAAGCTGTCGCCGTATGCCTCAGACTTTCGAAACTTCCAGAGAATTTGCACGTCCGAGGCCTCGAGGAGAGGCAGGAACGAGCGAGCCATATCGCGCGCCATCTGTTCGTCGTACCGCAGCAGGCTCCCCAGGTTCACCAGCATCGTCGGCGCGCGCTTGACCCAGCCCGCCAGCTCCGGGTCCTGCTCTGCAGCGGGCGCAACGTCGAGGACAATGGGGCCGCAGGGCTTCATGTGGGCTGGAACGATGAGCGGCGGCCCGGCCTCGACAAACGACTGCGTGATCCACGGGAGCTGCCCTTCCCACGCGTCTTGAAGGTAGATCGGGTTCCTCACGCCCATCTCTCGCAGATAGGCCCTCTTGCGACGTAGGTGCTTGTCCGTCATTATCTGCTTCACAAGCCTCAAGACGATCCAGACGTTGGCCGGGATGAGCCGCCAGGGCACCGGGAAGGGGTGCCCAGAGGCGACGGCGGGATACTTCCAAAACATGCTCCCCCACGGTTGAACGTCGGTGGCGATGTCTGTCAGGGCGTTGGGAGAAATGGTGACCCTTTTGCGAGCGAGGTCGCGGGCCGCGTCGACGGCTGGCCGAAATATGGGATCCAGGACCACGAGGGCAGGATCGAGGCCAAGAATGAGCTTCTTGATTTTCTGATATAGGTTCCAGAGCTCGTCGGCCTCCCAGGGACACATCAACAGTGTGAGGTGCTCCAGGAGCGGCTCCAGACCGGCAAGTCCTGGGGGCTGATGCAGCAGACTGCGGTTGAAGCCTGGGGAGGCGAGTATCGTCGTGCCTGCGTCAGAGCCGTTGAGTCGATGCCAATGAAACTCCTTTGCCTGTGGGTTTCTGGTGCGTGCAAATCGCGACAGGCGGGCCAGCTCGGGCGCGAGCTTGTCAAAGGACGCAAAGTGGACGTCGACCGATGGATGGTTCACCAGGAGCGCGAAGCCCGTGGCCAGGTGAACGTTGGACAGGCCATTGTGGGCATCGACGAGGAAGAGAACCGAGCCGTTGCGTCCGCTGACGAGCTGCTCGGAGGCCCTTGAGCTCGGCCTCACGAGGAAAAGGGCCGCCACGAGCGCCGCGATGGAAAGGACGACGAGGTACGGCCTCTGCATTCTGGTAACGGATGAGTTTCAAGACCGAGTCCAAACAGGGTCGGCCCGTGGTGTAAAGCAGACCAAGGACGGGGAGGCACGAGCAATATAGCGAGACGCGAGGAAGCCATGGACGACGGACGTCGCCGCAACGATGAGTTGGTGTCTCGAGGAAGCAGGAGCGGCCACGGGTGACAGACAGCGGCGAGATTGGAGCGTGGCGTTAAGACATGGCCGCGCTGAGGACAAGGAGCCAGACGGTGAAGAATGGCGAGCTACGTGTAATACAGTTATATGAATGCATAGGTCGTAGGTATACCTCGTATAGAGAGACTTGATGGTTATATTGCGCTAATCTTGGTAAAACGATAGGTAAAACCGGTACCTTTTATCTATATATCTAGCCTACTCTATACCTATTCTAGTATACTAAAAATAGCTAAATAAATATATCTACCGGGATGCACTTTTAGTAGCGGTTTAGTAAGATTACGAGGTCTCGCAACGAGGGCTTCTTTGTGAAAGGACATCTCAGGCTTGTGAAAGAAAACAGCCAAGTTTTTCTCGACCATGAGGCGATTGGACCATCTATTCCAAAAACAAAGGGTCTTGCGTCCACTCGATGTGCTTCCACACGGTCATGGTCTTGGTCTGGATGATTATTGCGTAGGGAACGGTGCAAGTGCAATATCTGCACACGTAGTGCAAACAATCTCCCATGTTCCCTCCCGGGGGTCCGAGACAGCCGTCCATCCGATTTCCCTGCTCGCCGCAGGAACAGCATGTCCACCCGTTGATTTTCAGGTCTGCAAGGTAGCATTCGAGGCTGCCACACAAGTCTGCATCCGATGCCGCTGATGCTGTGCAAAGACTGAGTGCGCAGATTCAGTCTCTTTGTTCCTGCGAGCTGCAGGACATCTTTCTTGGGCCACAAAAACGCATCTACCCGTAGGCTAGTGGGGGCGGTCGGGGCCCTTCCTAGGCCACCTAAGCGCCTTCAAGCGCCGCCCGCCCACACGAGCTACGGGTAGATGCGTTTTCTTGTCCGGTCCCTGCCCCGCTCTGCGGAGGTACTCCATTCTAGTGGGTCTCAGCGCTTAACTATAGTGTTTCGCCAACCAGGAGTCCGCATGACCGTGCGGGTGTGGTTTCCTTCCATGAGATCGGGGGCTTACCTAAAGTAGCTTGGATCCATCTTGACCTTCGCGATCCCAAGAATGCATTTATTGACGACTTGCCATGGTCAAAAGACTCAAAATCGCGATTGGACATCAAGTTTTCTCACAAGGCTGCCGTTCAACCACCATTAGCGACAGGCAGACCTTTTCTCGGCTTCACCATGTTGTCTCCGACTCCGCTTGATACGTCAGTCCCGCCGCCTCCGCCGAGGAGTCGAATAATGGCCCATCTAAGCAGGTTCCTGTTCCCCAAGCTGCGAAACTGTTTGCAGCTGGCCGTCGGGGAAGATCGTTCGATATGCATTAGCAGCGCAAAGGGAGTTTAAATACTTTGAAGGGCGTTTCCGCCACAACGCCTGCGTCCTGCCTAGTCGAGATGCTGCAGACCCGGTTCAAGATGACGCGACTTGAGGCTTGCGAGGCCTGATCTGCGCATGCAGGCGGTCATCCTTAATATACGCTATAAGTTCGGACTATAGTACGCTGCTGCGTTAAGGATATATAATGCACGATGTCGTGCTAGCTCTCTAGGCGACAACTCATGTGGAAGAGACAGGGCCTTGGTCCCTGACAGATAGCAGAACCGCAGTGCTGGGCAGAACATAGCCGATGATGATACCGGGCAAGATTGACCGAGCAAACTTTGGTGGTACGCGTCTCCCAATAATGGACCTGTCGGAGATCAAGACTGATGAGAGGCAGAACAAAGGGGTAATAGAGTCGACGCCAAGGCAGGCGTAGGCAAGCGCATAGAGGCTAGCGCTGCAATGCAAGTCAGCGAATGCCAGTTTTGGCCAGGTTGCTCCATGGCTTCATCAGATGGACGGACAGGCTCAGGGGAGTGCTGGCGTTGCCACAGCGTCTGCTCTCAACCAACCAAGCCACCAAAGTCGGCACCAAGTTTACAATCGAACCTAGTAGCCTTAGTGTCTGATCAGTTTCTTTGATCCCTGTTGGGCCAGGATCACGCGGATGGCCAAAGCCAACCCGGCTACTCCTCCTCCAACGACGATGATTCTAAAGCCCATGTCAAGGGTTCCTTTCTCAACAACCGACTATTGCGTCATGAAACGCGAAAGGGCAGACAGCAGTGCCGTACATATATGGGCCACGAAAGAAGGCCATCGGAAATTGCAGTCTCTCTTCATCGGTCCGAGTCACCGAACAAGGAGCGCACCGGGCCACAGTTGCAGCGGAGTTACGCAACGATTCCCACAGCCTGCCCATCCTCATACAGTTCATACGTAAATCCCCCTCTGAACGAGGTCCTGCACTATAAGGAGCTCCGATTTGAGCATCATTTAATACTTATTTTATGGTTTCCTTGTTAGCGCCGAGAACCTCGAACGCGAGCAAGGATGTGCATCCATCCCCACGGCCCAAGCTCTGATGCTAATGTACCATGTGATGGCGTGTGCGGGCAAGGACAGAGCAGGACTGATTTATCGTTATTTTGCTCTTGATATCCTAAATCGTTTCGGCCTAGAGAAAAGGTTTGCCTCACTCAAAGTAAAAGGCCACAGCTGTCACGAGTCAGATCCGGAGGCCTAATTGATCCCAAGTATCAAGACTTGGTGACCTTGCTAAAACGCTGCCGAAAGCGGTTAGCCGGATCTAGAGTTATAGATAAAAGGCGACGGTTTTGTCTACTATTTTGCTAAGATTAGCGCAATATTACCTTGAAGTCTCTATATACGTCCGACCTATATACTTATATAGCTATATAACAAGGAGAACCCGGTGATTAGTAAGTTTTGCTACTAGAATCTATAACGATTTGTAATTTTGAGCTGCCCAAGTGTCTAAAGGCGTGTTCCGGATACTATGGAAAGCTTGGACTTGTGTATAAGGCTATAAGCCGCAGATACGTTTGTAAGGATTGCTATCACGCAACGAGAAGTGAACTCGCAATCCTTAATCGGAAACTCGGCAGGCAATGCGCGTTATAGCTTTCAAGACAACCGAAGCATGCCGGCGAAGCAACACGAAACACAAATCGCCAATGGCCAGAAGCCGCTCAATGGTCTGCCAGACCCTGTCTGGATTTCCTCAAACCCTACAGACCGACTGTGTAGAACCTGCCGGAACCGATTTCTCGGAGCTCATCATGGCGCCTAGACTCCCCCATTGATCAGCAGCCCGCTTCAATGGGCGTCCGAAAGCACGCCTCCAACAGCTACCACTGCTATCTGGTGACGATGCGGTCGGGCGTACCGGTGGAGACGGTTTTCTGGATTGAAGATTAAAATACTTCGAACACCCGTTAAGTTGCCAATGCATGGGGCTTAACGGCTGAATATCCAGCCCGAAGGGTGAACATCGTATACCTGCAATTCGACTTTCTTAGGAGGGGAGCCCCTAGAACCCCCTTCCGCCTGCAGCGGCCAACCAGCTGTTTGAACCGCTTCCTGGCTGGCCTAGTCTAAGTATATATCCTATATTGAACCTCCCCCTTCCCTGTAGCTTGTAGGAAGACGACGTTTAGTCACGGTAGAGTGGTGGATATAGTGGATCGGTCAGCTGTTGAGCCTGACGCCGTTGTTGGTCGGCGACGCGCATCTTCATCCCTGTCTCATAGTTAGCCGTGAATGCACTACGTAGGAAACATAGGCGTATAACCTTCCGTCGGCGTGTGGTTATAGAGGCTCTGACGATCGAAAGGCGCCTCAAGGAGTAACCCTTGCAGCGACGTAACCCGTGAGACAGCGACATAGCTAATGCCGGCCTGGAAGTCGCGTGTGGCGAGATCAGTGACTATTTGATCCTTCGTTAGGCTCTGGCATTTGTGAACAGTGATAGCAAATGCCACGATCAGGGGAAACTGCGTGCGAGCGCAGGTCTCGTTGCCCACTAGGAAATCACGCCTGACTGGGAGGATGGGTGAGATTTTCCTGCCCTCGTTAGTTGTTAGATATGGCGGTCCGTCGTAGCTATCAAAGTCCACCATAATAACGGCCGGGGGATCTTCCAATGGGTCGGCGCCTGCGTTCCAGGCAATATCGTATACAGTACCCAGGGCACCGTTAACTAGGCCAGCTGGCTGCCACAGATTAGTCGTGAGCATCACCCTGGTGCCCTTAGCAACAGGGAACTTGTTAGATAGATTGCCAGCATTGTCGCTTGGTGCCTGCCCCGCGCCGTTGCCCTGATTCTTTGCCTCCACCTGGATTGCTGGGGTATTGAGGTGCACCATATGCTCGTGGTTGTATTCGTTGACCCGGGCCTTTGTAGAATACACTCGCAAAGCGGTCCTGAAGCTGTCAACCTCGCTCTGCGTTAGCCTGGCCTGTACCCGACTACTAAGGAGGTTCCAGGATGGGATAGATAACTTGACTTCACGCAGTTCCTGCAACGCCTGACGGAACTGGGCCTGATCATCACCAGCCTGGCGCTGTACCGTGGTTAGGAACACGGTACGGTCAAATAACCGGTAGGCCACCTGCCCGCTTCTTTCCAGCGAAGACAGGCTAGTGCTAGTCGAATACAGGGGCTTCTGCCGGACTGGTGGTAACTGGAAGAAATCGCCCACAAGCAAGACGCTCACACCACCAAAAAACTCGAGGCTACGCTGTGGAAAGGCCTGCCGCAGACGGGAATCGACCCGCGCGAGCTGCTCAAGCCCCAACATGCTCTTTTCATCGATAACGAGGTATTTGACGTGCCGTAGGCGGGCTTGAAGGGCGGCTGCGTCGGCTAGGGAAAGGTTGGTAAAAGTACCTCCTACTGGAAGGCGTAACAACGAATGAATGGTGCTTCCTTGTATCTGGTTACTCGCAACGCCTGTTGGCGCCACGCGGCAAATAGGGCTAAGATTCGGTAGGGCGGCTGTCTGAAGATGGGAAGAAAGCACCTTGATAAGGAATGACTTGCCTGTACCGCCACCACCATCAACGTGGAGAAGAATTTGAGTAGGATTTTGGGCCTGGAAGTGACCCATGAATGTGTCGTACACTAGCCGTTGTTGTGGATTCAGCGTATTACGCCAGTGAGGGCCAAGGACCTCCACATCGTTGGCCATGGGGTGGCTAGCGATGAGGTCTTTCCAGTAGCTGTCTCGAAGTTCCGGATATGTACCCACATGCCGTGTCCAGTCGTAATTGACGTCGATATCGCGGCGGCCAAGAAGGTCAAGATCTTCCTGGGTGAGTGGGTTCCCAGGTAAAAGGGCGGCGAGGCGAATCCAGTCTACGTCATCAAATTCTTCCTCCACAGGCAGAGCCTCGTATTGATCATCTTTGGGCTGTAATGGATCATCTTTTGGCCGACCGTAATGGTCATCACCATGACTGTGGTGCTGCCAACAATAGGAGAAGGCCTCAGCGTGAGAACCAAAAAGCTGGCCGTCAACTGTGAGGAGATCATCAACCCGCCGATGTGGGTGGTTTAATGTTAGCTTTACACGACAGTAATCTGGCCACTGTTGACCTTCTGGATCAGCCTGATAGCGAGGAAAGTAAACCAGCACACGAGGCCTGCCGTTAATGTTGCCTGGCTGCCATTGCTTCCACTTGGAAGAGTCCCTAGGGCGGAAATTCCAGCATTTCAGGAAGGAGACATAGCTTAGGTCCGCTAGGGCTTCCGGGCGTTGAGTGTACTTTTCGTAAACGTTGGGGGCCTCGTCAACCTCATCGCCGTCAATACGGAGGGAGCGGGAATGCCTGTCAGGATTACGACAGTCGACGTACAGGCAGGTTCGTGACCCCTCCTGTAACGGCAGGCCGAGGAGCAAGTGGCTGACCTCCTGCTTCGAGTAATCCCGCTCAGCAACTAGCTGATTGAGGAGCTTTGACGTGAAGGAAATTAGGGGATTGTGGTCCTTGACCCGGGGCATCAGGGCCCTCCCGATCTGGGCAAAAGACTCGCTCTTCTTTTCCGACTTGGAGCAGTATTTGGCCGCGTAATCGATTACTTGCTGTAGACTCGTGCAGGGCGAAACATCTGTGTTGGCTAGCCACGCAACGGTAAGCAAGCGGTTGTAGTGGTTAATCTGGCCATCGTTCCGCTCGCCCCTAAAGCTCCAGTGTTTAGAGTGAGAAACCCTGTCAAGGGAGGCTAGTAGGCGATGGCCGTGAGGAAATCCAAAGCGGCACTCCACCAGCTTGGTATGCTTATTGAGCTGCATGCAGTAGTTGTTGCAGCGATGGCGTTGCACGCGGTTGAGTACCATCGACAGGAGCTGAACGGTAAGGGGATGTTCCAATAGATTACAGATCAGGGGATTCCCTTCCCCAGGAGCCTGTATTCGCTCTGGCTCTGGGTTAACGGCGGATACGTGATATCCCCAGATGCGGGCGAATCGCTCACGGGACTGATCGTTGTCGGGATCTAAGTCTGGGTGGCCACTTAGCCAATATAGGCCGTGGTGGTGACTGGAGCCCCTGCCCTGCCACTCGTAGCGGCCCCAAGAGTCCGTTAGGTTGAACTTCTGCTTTAGGACAATAGTTCTAAATAGCGTATAACGCTTATGGAAGTGGTAAGCAGCGATGTGGGCGTTATCCCGCAGCAGTTGCCGTGATAGAGCCATCCGCGCCACCTCAGGAGCTGTTTGCCACTCGTCAAATCTAGGCATATGACGGTATAGGGATTCCCAGTGGTAATCGGCTGCACTTGCAGTAGCGAAAAGGCCAGGTTTGCCTAGATTATAGGCATATGCTTCCAATTCCTTCCTTTGCTTATACCAATACGGCCGGGTGCCCCTGATTACCGCGGCTTGGCGCGTGATTGACTGGATCAGAGCCTGAGCCTCCGGCTCGTCAGGCTCAGCCATGGCTTCCTCTAGGTCGGCGCGGGTAAGGGGTTGACGGCGGCTGTCGCGTTGCTTGACGAAGTAGTCACTTCGCTTTCGGACCTGCGCACGTAACATCGTGTTGAGGGCGACGAAAGGCCACGTCTTATGGCGGGCAAAACGCCCGTCATGCCATCTCATCGCATGGCCAAGGTAGTCCTGGTACGTGATGCTCCGTAAACGAGGCTCCACGAAGTCGGCCTTGCCGTCGGGGTAGAGGGTAGGGAACGCGAGCGATAACAGCGGCTGGGAACGGTTGAATTCGTCAATAGGAGTCCTGCGAATGGAAGGCAGTGGCATCTGGTGGTGAGTCTGCGCGCTACGCGGCATATACTCCAGATCAGTCATGCGCTCAGGGTTAGGGGTCCCATCAAGAAATCGGGACTGCAGAGCGTTCAATTCGGTATCAGTGATATGCAAATTCGGGATCGCTGATGCATCGGCCTCGCTAGGGTCCTCTTCCACAACATCCTCAACGGGGCCCTGGGGGACCTCGCCATCAGGCATGTCAGCCACTTGGCTGGCAATGGAAGCAACTATGCTGCCATCAAGAGGAACCCGTTGCAGACGATTCTGGCTCACAACGATATCGCGATAGCCCGGGTGGTGACGCTGTAGGTAATGCAGCCAGGCCGACAGGCATGAGCGACGTACCCGGAAATCGCGAGCAAACTGTTGCCGGAAGCGAGGGTCGCCTTCTATATTAGGAGGCCGCAGGAGGACGATATCTAGCTCTTCAGGTAGGACTGGGAGCTCTTCAAAAAGCCTGCCAACGTTGCGAAGGAAGTGGATAACGTGACCCCGATATTTATACTGAGCGCCACGCACCTGCAGGACTTTCACGTGTACGTGAACCCTAGCGATGAGCATCTCCTCGACCATCGTTAGATCAGGTAGATTGGCGGGGACTTGCCCAAAGTCAAGGTGATTCGCATCGCTAAAGAAGTACGGCTCATTAGTGGCTTTCTTCCTGTCTCGACTAATGCAGCGACTGCAGATTTTCAAGCTATTTCGCTTCATATCGAACCAACGCTCCTGGCAGCGAATGCAACTATGCATCTTGTCGTCATTCAGGGCAGTATAGAACTCGCGCACAAGGGCTCGATCCCCCTCACTAAGGGCAGGCAAGTCAAGGTCCCCTGTAAAAGGCGGATCAACTATCTGATCGAACTGTCGCTCTTCAGGCTGTGGCCGTGGCTGGGGGTTAATATTGACTCCACGTGTATAGCGGCCGCGGCGATGACTCTGTGGCAGTAATGAAGGAGGGGCACGAAGCGGGGGAAGAGATTCTTGTGGTATAGGCGTGCCTTGCACGATAGAAGCCGATGGAAGAGTGCCTTGAGGAATTGGCGTTTGTGGAATCGGCGTGCCCAGAACTACTGTTGGCAGGCCAAGGGTAGGAGGGGTGGGGGAAGGTCCCTCTACCGCGCTTGACTTAGATGGCCACGGCAGAGGTCTAGGCAGTCCCTGGAGTGCGGGCGCCAGGGCACGGCATAAAGTTGATGTGGCAGGGGGTCGTAAGGCTTGCACACACGCAGGCGTTGGCGCAGTCCGCCTTGGAGGCGTCAGGTTAGCTAGAGAATCGGTTCGTTTCGTGGTTCTGCGTGGCGATAGCCTCAAAGCGAAATTCCGCGTTGTGGCAACGGCGGCTCGAGATTCGGTTGCCCGTTCCTTTCGGCGTGCCCTACAGCTAGCACAGTCTCTTGTAACCTTCGTAGGGTCCTTGACGCTTCGAAATTCGACTTCGGGAAGGTCTTGCTTGCAGGTATGGCAATTCCGAACTGCCTGGGGTATGCCGTCCTCCATCTGGCCGTATATGTATGTATCCACCTCTTACCCACCAGACTGCTGGAAGAGGCAGAATAACCGGAGAATCTTGGGAGGTGGGCCGGCTGTCGAGGTAATATGTGAACCTATATACCGTTAGTAACCGGGAAGCAGCCGCCAAGTAGGTTAGTGTAAAGAGTGCCTAGCAATCCAACAAATTGATGGAATGGATGGAAGGAAGGAGGAACTGAAAGTTCCTAGTTACCTAGTCAACGCTCAGGGGTAATTTTTGCTGGCCTTCATTTGGTGACGTTATCGGTCGACCAATCCGCGCACGAGTTGAGCACAGGCCAGGCCAATTAGCCAATCAGAGGAGGTTTTATGCTCGAATCTTTCTGACTGAGTAGAACGCCCTTCGGGCTGAATGATAGAGCGCAGGGAGTATCGGCATACATCCTACGATGATGCCGATTGCGTGCTCAGCAAGCCTGCCAGCCGAAGTCAGCCAAGGTGCCATGAGCGATACGCATATATAGCTACTTACGCCAGAAACGTGACGTTGGCGAGAATGACGGTTTGGTTCGAATTTTTGGCCTCGGCGACTTGATAACCAAGTCGTGCCACGCTGGCTGCGCAAGCTCTGTCCTCGGCCGAATTAACAAGCTGTCAGTCAGACGAAGCGGAACGGTCAGATCTTACAAAGAGCCCACGGCGAAGACGATAAGTACGCCCAACTTTCGGCGGCGAGGCAGTCGAAGTTGGCCGATAGAGATCATCGGGATAAGGAAGATCAGGACATCAGTCAAGACATTGATCACTGACGCGGTGACGAGCACTAGGTAGTGGTCGATGCAATCGTTCGTATGCACCAATGCTGCTGGCTTGTTGATGCACTGCAGCTGTACGACAAGGACAAGGGCTACGCAATAAAAGCCATTAAAGATGGCAGTGGTCACAGAAGACCAGAAGACCCAACCTTGTCTTAAGCCGGGGGGACAAAAGTATCGTATGTAGAGGAGCAGGATGGAAATCTTGGCTGAAAAGATGGAGATCCTGGCGACGATTTCGAAGATGGAGAATAACTTGGGAGACGGACGTGAGTTCAGGCTCTGACCGGGGACATGTGCAGGACATTACCTCGTGAAATCTCTTGACGTGCGAGGTGGAGAGGGTCCATTGGTCCGCCGCGAAGCCATATCGCAAACAAACAAGGGGAATTGCACACGAGCCAAATAGCGCAAGCTGGTTTTGAGTTTAGCCAACTAGGGGAGAGAGACGAAGCAGCTTCTTTAGACCTACAAGTGCAAGTATAGATGTCCCTATTGCAAGATGAGTCTCTCGGGACTAGAACCAGACGACAGCACGCTCTCCTAGGCCACTTACAGTCATCCCACCACAATTTCTTATGGATTCTGGCTCTGACGTATATCCGAAGGACGACACACGGGGTGGCCAAGATCATATACAGGACGAGGACGACGATGGTAACGGTATTTCGGGAGAAGCTGTCGATTTGAAACGAGAGGCCGGACGAGGGCTGTCCCAGAGCAGCCGTTTCAGCAGGGCATCCGGCGGCGACACTCATGTCGTGCTGTGAAACACGACAATAACAAGCCGATTACAGCTTCGGAGTCGCTGACGACGATTACTTTTGGATGCCACGTGTAGAACAGCAGAGTGCGGCCGTTAGAAGTCCTAGAGCTGGCGAATGGGTCATGGTTGGCGGCAGCGCGGACGTTTGTTCGCAACGGATGCAGACCAGGCACCCCAGTTTGGTGCGCGCTCTCTCGTAATGCGCACAGCTCTCTAGTAATGCGCACACATGGACAACTTGGAGGTGCATGCCACGGCGTCAAGCATGCATGCGTTATCGTTGTAACACGCCCGGCTGAATGGCACGGCCACGGGACCTCCTACTCTGCTAACGACACATCGGTTCAACAGGCATCGAACAGGACGTAGAGCTTTCTCAACCGAGGCCCGCGAGGAGGACGCACGGTCAAGGTTCGTAGGGGCAACATCGATAATGGACATATCCGCTCTACGGAACCTTGAAAAGGGGCTCAAGGTCGGTGCCATGTCATTGTCACGGCCTACGGTGGAAGAGCACTCGATTTGGCCCCCAAAGCCCAAAAGTGAATAATCGTTCCGACGTCTGCATGGCAGATCCACTTGAAATGTCAAAGGCCATGTATGGATGCACGTCATGTACATCCGCGGTCCGAGGCTGCAACGTCGGGCTTCTGCCCGAAGCACGGCTTCCGGGTCCCCACTTTCTTCACATCGGCCCCGATGCACGTTGGCCAAAGCCCGCTCAAGGTTGCACGACGGATCTCGGATGCCTCGACCGGCGCTGCTTTCAATCTACTAGTACCGTGTAGGCCCCCCCAGAAATGGGAATTAATTCAACTTGCTTCAGCTCACCACCTACATCCGTCACTTGCGTCCTATTTCTCGAGGCAAACATGACCGTGTCTGCCGTCGACTCGGCCTTCACCATCACGGCCATCTCGGCTGCGAATGGTCATTCGACCATTGAGTGCTGGCAACTCGAGGCGCCCGTGCAATTCTCATCGGTCCCTGGAACCAATGGAGCATCCAACACCTTTCTCGGCCCCGTCAAGAGCGCCGAGTACACCGTAATCCCGTCGCATTTTGACGGTGGAATACATAATGCACCTAGAGCCCAGTAAGCTTTCTTCGCGAGCACTCGAGGATAACCAAATTAACTGGGATTTCTGCGTATAGGTTCGTGGCCTTTCTCTCCGGCCAGGCCCACGTAACGATTCCGGATTCTGACGAGGAAGCCCTCATCGAGGGAGGCGCCAACGGCGTCATTATTGCTGTCGATACGTCCGACGTTAGCAAGCAAGGTCACCGCACTACCTATCCGAGCAATGTTTCAACAAACGTTCTTCAGCTGCCCTTTGCAGACGGAAAGATCCCGCCACACAAGGTCTTGCACTCGGGCCCTTGTCCAGCGCACAGGGTGCCAAAGCAACATTCCTCAAATGGTCAATCCCACGACCAGCAACGTCAATAACCTCGACGATGCATACTTTCACCTTGGAAGACGCGCCCGACCGCCCGAAGCACAACCGATAACTGTTACGACCCGACCAAGCGTTGGTCGCACTCCGTCCTGTCATTGGCGGAAGCTGCAGGAAAGACGCATGACGGGCCGGAAAGGCCAATCACTTGGATCATTTGGTGATCAAGGAGATCAGGGTAAAGGTGACCACTAATCATCTTTAACGATCAATGATCAGGCACAAAGACACCTACCTGATCATGTAGGGGCAGCCATGACCAGGGACACGCCTCGACGCATAGCATGCTGGACCCTAAGTTGTAGGCTTGAGCTTCTGCATAAGTACTGTATACCGCTAGCTCGTTGAAGATGGAACATTATTCATCGTGCATGGCTAATCTGAGCGAGCTGCCTAATGCTGCATGGCAATGCGTACATGTCTCGCCAGTTCCAGTTCATAACAAGTCGTTTCTGCTAACGTGCTCGAAGCCACGTACAGCCCAGTATCAAGAAGTGAACAACGTAAGAGCCGTGAGCTAGTGACAAAGCAGAAACAGAAATACAATACATGATGCGTTGCTCATGCGACTCTGGGTCAATCTCTTCTTACCCTGTTTCCAAGCACTTGATTGCCCACCAGTCATTGTCATCACCATCGCCGAGCCCTTCCGTCCACCCGCGTGGTTTCCACGGCTATCCATTTCATAGCAACCATGCGCTCGTGAAGATCCGAGGTCGTCAGTGGAGTTTTCGGGCATTTCGACATGAAATAAGACATGATTCGTAAGAGAGGAAAAGATGACGTCAAATTGAATGGAAGAATTCAAAGAAACCGCCCGCTCGCTTGCTGGATTCCAAACAAGAAATAACCAAGGGATTGCCCCCAAAAGAAATGCAGAGCCACAATGAAAAGACATGCGAGAGGATCATAATGTTTGATGCGTGAGCAACTGATCTGAGGGAGGCGAGCTCATGCGTGGGCAATGCTCTTCGGTACGACAAGATGACTTGAATGTGAAGACGCAAGGGAAGAAATCCAAATGAGTGTGGTGGCAACAAAGGGAACGTGGTCGTCAAGGCCGTGTGGTTTCGTCATCATAAGGGTCGTTTGTTACTGTATTCGTGACGTGTCATCATGTCGTATCGTTGCATTGCTGCTCGTTATTGGCATTGTTGCATTCCGCAACCATTTTGGCGAAGTTTCGAACAACTTCGTTGGGAATTTGATCCCACAATAGAGAACGCGTGTATACATCGGCCGCCCCGGTCTGTTTGTTGGCGGTCCGTACTGACGCCAGCGCTTCTGCCAGGTTTCTGCGACCGTGGCTGGTTGAGCGCTGCGGAGAGTGTTGCAGGAAATCTTGACTGTTGACGCCATTGTACTGGGCGACGGACAGCGAGAAGATCTGCTCTTTGGTTTGCTCCTCTGTCGGCTGGGTCAACGAGTCGCCGAGCTTCTCCAGCATCGACGGAGCGACACTCAGGCCGGACAAGGCTCCGCTGGGCAAGGGCTGTGCCCAGCCGGTTCCTGAAGGCTGTGGCGCCATGGCATGCATGGTCTGGGGTTGTGCGTTCACACCGGCGTCCTTGAGCACGTTGTCGAGGAGAGAAGCCGACGCGGCCCGTACGTCCTCGGAGACACGGGGGATCGCGGGCGTAGAGCGACTCGACATGACGAACGCGCCAACGAGGAAAAGCATGAACAGTAGTCCTCCCTGCGATGCGCTCTTTTCGCCGTCGGCAACAATGGTGCTTTCGCTCTTCTTGACCGGAACAACTGCCATCTGTGGCTTGGGCGGGGGCTCCACGGCGTAATCGTTGAGGAAGCCGGTGCTATCCCAAGCGCCAACCATGCCCATGTCGCCCAAGTCATCGTATCCGCCCGCAAATGGATGGCTGACTTGCGAGACGGGTGGCCCCATCGATGTGCTTTCGAGACGCTGGACGTGTTCTGTCAAGACACTGACCTTTTTGCGAAGCTCGCCCGTCTCGATGGTGTGGGCTCGAATCATTTCGTCCTTCTCGAGAGTCAGGGTCTCGACGTATTCGGCATAAGATTGCTTCTCGAGATGAAGCTGGTCTAATTTGCTCTTGAGGGCGTTGACTTCCTCCTCAAGATCGGTGACGAGAGCGGTGTAGTGCTTCTTCTCGTCCTCGAGGCGTTCCGTGTGCTGCTTTTTCCTCTGCCGGGAGTCAAGACTGCAATGGTCCGATGTCAGCTCTGGCCGTCGTTAGCTTAAGAGGTAATATTGGGCACTTACGCTGCCTGTCGATTTCGCAACAAGCGTTTCTGCTGCTTCAGCTCCTTGATCTCCTGCTCATCCGTCGACTGAGCAATCAGCTGATCAATGTTGTTGAGATTGCGTTCGGCAGGAATCTCGAAGCGGGCATTCTTCTTGCGGATACCGTCTCCTCGTCTCATGTCGTTGTGAGATCGAATGACGGGGCTCCCCGGGCGCATCTTCTTGTTGATGGCCTGAGGGCTGGCCATCCAGTCCTTTGGAGGCGACGCCGGAATAGACTGTTCGCTGGGGCCAAGAGGACCAAAGATGTTGCCCGAGTTGCCGAATGGCGTTTGTGCCTGCAGCTGACGTTGGAACATGGAGGCACCGGAATCGTAGTCTGCAGTGGGGACATGATCAAATGCCTGAAAGGGCGTGGCGGTGCCGGATCCGCCGCCGTTGCCGTTGCCGATGAGCCAGCTGCTGGCCTGCTGTTGGCCAAAGACGTGATGAGGATTCTGGTCGAGGCGGATGAAGGGGTTGTTGCTCGTGTTGCTTTGCTGATCGACGAAGGGGTTGTTGGAGGGCAGAGACTGCATGTCGACCGACTGCCAGTCTTCTGTCTTTGGGGAGAAGAGGGCGGTGCTGACGGCAAAAGACTCTCTTCGGCTGGTGGCCATGGGAGGGGACAGCTCCAAGCCCGAGTCTACGGCGCTGTGATCCAGAATCCCGTCGTCGAGTACACTTTTGTCCTCGTCCTCAAAGTACTTTTGCGCATGGTTCGTGTCTACCGTTAAAGCGGCGGCACGGTAAAAGGGCTGCGCTGAGAACTGTGATACCATGGCAGCGAACAAAACGGCCGTCTGGCGAGGCGCTGTGCAGGCGATGGAGGAGGCCCGGAGGGGAAACGCCGTGCCCGCAGCGTCGGCTCAACGCAGAAGCTGGATATGGATGAAATGGTCGATCTGTCGAGAAAACGAGAGCCGTACGTCAGTAAATGCGGCGCAGTAAAGAGAGCCTCGTGACCTCTCTTTCGAGTTTGGACGAGCTTCGGAATAAGAGCACGTCACGAGTCGCCAGGCCGATGATGAGACAAACAGTTTCGGGTAGGGGAAGCGCGTAGGCTAGTACAGAGCAGGAGCTGTAGGAACAGACGGGGAACATATGAGGACAATGTAGAAACAAGAAAGCGAGGCAGAGGGAGTGGCGAGTAAAAGTGAGGCGGCCAAAGAAGATGAGGGCGGTCAGGTGGTGAAGCTAGCGCGAACCCCCAACGTTCTACTGTACGAGCCTGGAAACGGGCGGGGAACGAAAGCCGGGGAAGCTGACCAGGCCGTCTCGGGAGTGAGAAAAGCAACCAGATGGACGAGCGAGGGTGAAACAGGCCATGTTGCATGCATTTGCCCATTGTCGAACGACGCAGAAGGTAGTCAAGATTGATGATGATGATATCGCCAAGGAGGGGGTATAAGAAAGCGAGCAAGGAGGGAGAGGGGGTGCGCAACGGCCGAGTAGGAGAGGAACGTCGAAAGAGAATTCACCTACCTTTGCTGTGGCAGCTCGCCCTAAAGACTTGTCTCACTGCGATGGAGACACCCGGTGAAGAGATGCAGTGTCGTCGAGTTTGAAGCGGCCGTCACACGTTGTTTTCAGGTCGAAGCGATGATTTCTCCAAGGGGCAAGCGGAGAGCAGCTGCAAGTGACGATGATTGCGAGAGGGAAAGAAAGGACTTTTCGAAGCCGAGCACAAGATGGGCAAGAGCGCCGGCAGCAAGAGTGTCTGTTGTAAGAGGGATGAGGAACGGGGACCAAGATTAAGAACGCGGGATGAGCAAAAGGTGGAGGTATGGGGAGAAAGCGAGGTGTTTAAAGACGCTGGTCGGCAGAGCGGAGGAGGTGGTGGTGATAAATGTAGGTAGGCAAGAGGCAGGCACTATTCCGTCGACCAGAGGTAGAAGGGGAAGGAGATGGAGGCGAGAAACAAGTCATTCACTGCTCTGGGCCGACGGGACGTGGTGGACGACGAGTAGATAAACGGCCGCTTGCCCGTATGTGCAGTACAAAGGCCCGTGTATCCAGTACCTTGCCCCCGTCTCCCAACTCGCTGTATGCGCATGTACATCCCAGACAGAGTGTGTGTGTGAGTGAGAGAGGTGTGGTAAAAGGGCAGCTTTCCTCCCGCCGTCCCACAAAGTGCCCGGAGTCTTTGCCAAGTACCCCAGACCCCTGTTGACAGGCCGCGTTACCGCCCCGCTCGTGTGATTCTCGGCACGGCCCCAGGTCCCTTCCGCCCCGGGTGCGGCCGACCCGGTACATGCGCCAATTCGAGCGGCCCCATCACCCATTTGGCGCGCGGGCAGAATGGCCTGGCTTTCTCCATCGTTGGCCGACCTCTTTGGGCCGCCCTCCCTCACAGCACCTGGTGACGCCGAGGTCAAGTCTCGCGCCTGGAGAAACGGTGCTAGGGCGGCGGTACCCGTTGCCGCGATCCACGCCGGTTCCTCTACCTTGGCCTCGGGCCCAGGATACCCCTCGATCAAGTCGCTCCACCGAAAGCCGGGTTCCATGTGCCCAGCAGAGGACGACGACGACGAAAAAGGTACATGACGGTCGCCTTATCTCGGGTACCTCCATCCAGCATCAACCACAGGCGACAACAAGCGTGCGATGCAACACTGGCCACCCAAGGCACGATGGCTCACAAGTGACGGCGATGCCTTGGCTCATGCCTCTCCGTTGCTCTCTCGCCAGTCCCGGCTGCAAGCCCGTCGGAGCCCCTTTTCTCAGGCTGTCTGTCCCTGGGCAGTGGGAGCGATGCTGCCGTGTCGCAGCCCAGAGTCCAGACACAATGCACCATATGTTTTTATGCACCAGCTATCGCGACCGCCAACACGCTCGACGCGCCGTCATGGAACTTGGAAGCCCTCCGTCTCTGCTGCCTCTTCTTCTTCACCAACACCTGCTTTCTGCAGCCGCCGAGACCTAGCGCTTCGAGACCACACGACGACGGCCGCTAGATCGGTGCTAAGGATGCCCCAGTCAGCACATGGACGGATGGATGGATGGATGGGATGGATGGCCACCCTTGGGCTCCAAAGGGCTCCCAAAAGGCTTCCCCCTGTGCCCAGTACATGCCTATCTTGTTTGGCCCCATGTTCTGCTTGGGCATGCACTGGTCATGGGAGGCATCGCAAGCTGCCATGACGGGCCTCCTCATCTATCCCACCGCCAAATGGGTACAGTATTGACGTGCGTATGTATGCGCATGCGACGTCGATGCACCAGAATCGATGCCGACTCGCTGGGTATCAACGAGACCTCGTGCCTATTCTCTCGTATCGACCGCGGTCGTCCGGGCAATTCATGGACAACCTCGAATGCCTGGTCACGTCCATGTACCGAGCTCGGCCCTCATCACAGTAGCATGCATCGCCGCCTTGCCATGCCCCCCCCCCCCTTTCAACGCCCTCATGTCGCGTCGGGTTGTCATGCTATTCTAGCACCTCGTCCGCCAATGGCAAGGAGCAGCTCATTGTCATCGTCGACCCTCAACGGCTTCGGGCGCTCCATGGTGGACAAACGTCAAGCTGCCGTGTATTTCCATGTCCATGACACCAAGTATTGGCGACACCTCATGTCCCTGAATGCGCGCTCGTGAAAACTGAAACTAAAAATATCCTTGGGCGTCTAGAATCAGATGCAATGTACAATGTCCTCTGTTTCACGCGTCGCCGGACACGCGGTCCCTGTGGCTGGGGTTAACCTTCTGCATCGCCTCGGTGTTATGCATGTCGAGAGTTCTCCTCGACAGGCCTTCTTTGATGACTCGCCAATCTTGCCTTTGTGACTACTGTACTCCATCGCTGTTGCCTCCAACTTTCTGCATTCATGTGCGGTCCTCGGCCGATCTGACCTAGACAGAAAAGAAAAGGAAAACACCAAAGAAGAGCTCGGTTGTATCCATCAACACCCGCAATAGGGACATGTACTTACCTTGCCGCCCACCGTGCTCGTCAACACTGTGTGCCCTTGACCGTTCAGAGCCAGGCCACTTGGGGGTATCATGGTAGCATCACTAAGACAGGGTTAGCGGCCAAGGTGCGCACTATCGCGACTCTCGAGGCATACAGCGTGCAGATGGACACCCATCGCCCGCCATGGAGGGTCACACATCCAAGTCTCCATCCAGCACAGATCCTGGTTCCGTGTCTGCCCGTGTTTGTGTACAGGAAGTTACTGCTTCCCTCCACCCCGTGCGGCGTGCATCCAGCTTCGCATGTGGCACTGGGACAAGACGCACAGCATAGACACGGCCAGAGAGGGGTCTCTGCTAGCCCGGGGACGTACGCTCACAGGGCAAAGGCATGCGACGGGATCCGGAAGCTCGCGAGTCGCCCGTCCGACAGTGTGCGCGCGTGTCGCGTTTTGGTGTATGCGTCAAGCCGGCCGGGACTGCCGGTTCTCCAGGTGCGTGATCATGGCGTTTTGCGGCTCGGGATACCAAGGACTCGCCGCATCGTTTGGGCGAACGGCTTCTCTACCTCCTCGCAATGGTGCATGTTCCCTCTCCAGTTGGTCCATTCCGCGGTACGCCCAGTCAGTGATGCGATCTGGGACGAGACCTCGGCTTGGCCCAGCAATGTGTGTGTTCTTGGTCAGAAAACCCATCGGCTGCCTGCGTGGCTCCGCACATGCCATTCGATATGCCTTCTGCATACGCGCAGCTGCCCTGCCCAGGTCGTCGACTTGAGCTCGTCTTGAGCAATGCTGCGGTGCCGAGTGTGAGAAGGGTCCCATCCGCAGGGCCATCAAGAACTCTGCTATACTTCGTAGTCCTAGATCTGTGCAACCCCCCAGTCGCCATCGCTCGACATTGGTGGCCTCCCCGGAACCGACCCGCGAGACCAATAGCGCCCTTGACGAGCAGCACGACTGGTCCAGAGAGGACGGCACCGCTGCCCGTTGGCGTTCGCCGGGGAGATGACTGGGAGATAGGTTGGTTGGGCATCAAGCGGCCGATACCTGACTTCGCCCGGGACTTGTGGAGGGGCTTGGTGAGCGTGAGCGCGAGCATGGCCTTGACATGAGCCACCCCGTCCCTGGCTGCTAGCATCGACCAAACGAGAAGACCAAGACGGGAACGACAGCGACTCAGGTTTCCCCTGTGGGACTTGCTCTTTGGCGACTGCCTCACGGCGTTTGCCGCCTGCTCTTGAGCAGTCGATTGACCATCTGCGACAGACGCTTCTCGGCGGTATTGTGTCCTTTGGGCGCCGAGGCCGCAGGTTGGCTGGCCGCGCATCTCCAAGCTGCAGCATGACTGGTCGGCCGCCGACCTATCATGTCCCACTCCTCGCGCTCAAAGCCTTCGGCCTCTGGGTTGTTGCGACCGCCCAGGTCGTCACAGGAGCAATTCTTCACGCGGCCATAGGCTGCGTCTCTGTGAGTCTGTAGGGTAGTCAACCAACGACAGCCGAAAGCTCTGTCGAATGGATGCAAAACGCCCACACACTAGATATCAGGGGTGGCAGGCTTCTTGAGTAGGCAGTTGCCCGGACTGCTTTGTCCGTCACGAGTTGAGACTTGCGCAATTTCCTTGATCGAGTGCTTTCTGAGTGGAAGGCACAACCCAAGAAAGGAAGGGATGGTGCATGCACGGGAGCAGCAACTCCTGGCGAAACCCGACGTCAACTACCAGAAGCCCAGGGCTCGTACCCTCTACCTGCTTCAAAGGGGCACGCATCACGCTACATAAAGTATAAGGCACCCAAAGTCCCGAGTACAGGCAGGGACGAGGGCTCACGTAACGTAACGTACTTGCCCTCTCCGCCAAGTGACTACAGTTATGTACTTGGAAGGCTGCATCTCGCCGTCGGACGAGATGTGACATGATCGTCCGATGAATGACAGGATTTCTTCGACCCCTTCCCGTCGCTTGCTCAACGCCGAACAGCCTGACGCTCATCGACCGTTCCTCCAGCCGCCCGCCTGTCGATGACATCGTCATGCACGATTTCTGTCCAGGGGTGGAAACCGCCTGACACTCCGTGTTTACTGGCTTGCGAGAGTCGCCCTCGAGACCGCCTTGTTCGCATCATGCCTCCTGGTCTACCAGGTAGCAAGATGAGACTGGTGGCTGGGTAGTCTGTGAGCAAGTGTTTCCAAACCGGGAACCTCTCCGCTCCTTGGCCCGGCTCGCATGCCTCGACCACGTCGTGATCCAACCACACAGCAGCCCTCTACATCAGCAGCTCCACTGCGCTTCAGGCCGCATATTGAGCGGCCATGGCCCCCTCCCCTCTCTGCGGACCTCCCAGTCCCGTCTCTTCGCCGCCCTGTCATGAGTCGGTGTGTTTCTGCCTATGCTGTTGCCCGAATCCATGGCCTGTTGCTCATTCACTCGTCAGCCGTGTCAGGCATCCAGACTAACGATGCCCTTCATAGTCCTAAACCCAGCCTTGCGCTGGCAACGATACTGCTCCTCTCATAGGCGCCCTGAACTCCTTGCCATTTACATGCATGTCCGTTGGGATGCGTTCAGCCTGACGCCGTTCGGAAGCTCATCCGGCACCCTACGTGCTGGGCGCATGTTCACGAGCCCTCACCGCGCCGTTCGGAAGGTCTGCGCAGGGGAGTGAAGCGAATCGTATCAAGAACCAATTTAAAGCACCAATCTCATGGCACTGACCACGTCGTCGTGTGGCGAAGCGAACGCCTGCCCTCGAACCACGCCGCTCCGCCTCGGTGTTTCTCGACCGCCTTCTAGTGTTTCATCTTCTCGCCTTTTTAGAGCGTCTGCTCTTGCGGAGTGAGTATCGAGGCGTCGGATTTCACCTTAATGCCTCCAGAGGCAACCCAATTGTCGTGACGAGGGCTGTTGGCCCGGGAACGTCGTGACGAAGAATAGGCGAGCTCCGGCACCTCATCTGACGAATCGTACCGTCAGCTCTCAACTGTCGCTGGAAAAGTGACTCGGGGGCTCCCACTACCAGAATTGACTGGTGTCTCGGGATCGTCGTCTGATATCAAGCCTTCAGCTGCGGCGGTCTTGGCCCGCTGCGATGCACGTTTTAGCTACTTTGCGGTGCTGCGAACGCTCAAAAGCGCAGCATGTATCGGGAAACGATGCCGACTTCGCGCATGGCATCGCTTTACTCGTACTGGTACTCCGAGGCCTACTGCCTCGGACTCTTGTGCTTCGGCCGCAGCTCTCGGTATCCTGAACCGGCATTGTGTGACTGTGGGGTCGCTTGACATGCTAGATGGCGTTTCTCTGAGAAAGATAGCGTGAGCTGCCTGCTGAACTCAACTCGTGCTCAAGTGCTAGGCACAGTCTGCCAACGAGAACCTCTGCGCAGTTGCCTCCAAGGAGTGTGCCTAGTGCCTGCGGGGCGTGGTGGCAAGCGAAAAGAGTGACGCGACTTCAACCCCAATTCATCGGATCGCGGCTATCAGCTAAACGAGGTGTTTATTTCAGCGACGTCTTGAAACTCGCCATTTACTAATTCCTTAGCTACTGGACACCTTGGTCTTATACTGGTCTGATGGTAGTTTCAGAATTGGCTGGCATACCGGGCAGCAACAGAATCAGGACGACAACGAGCCATAATCGCATGTCGATTCCTGGCGTTCGGAACTTCAGACTTCCCCAAGCTCCTCAATAAAGTGGCACTGTCAGGAATGACGTTTGCTCACACCATATCTAATCGGGTCACTGAATACCGGGATCCCTTTTCAAAAAGCGTGAGAGATGCACTTAGCCTTGGCTCCTCGCTCGCTGCTCCACAAGACCGTTCAACCAGGTCCTGTGGCCCGGGGCGCTTGCGCAGTGTGCTCTCCGTTGCGGTATCAGTTGTCGTGGTTTCAGCGGCCGGCAGAACATACGGCGCAGCGGACCAGTTTCGCCCCTGTACGCGTACGATAGCCGTCAAAGCACCCTACCGCAAAGTTGATTGACCCAACTTCGACAGTCGCACAAGGAGCATGCTCATGTTGGTCGTTGTCCAACTGTGGACTCGGATCACCCTTCAGACGCAGCCCATGGCTCTTGATGACTTTCGGATAAACCGCAGACATGCACATACATGTACGCGAACGCGCATACACGCACTTACAGGCATACACACACGCAAACACAGGCACATACAAAATTCGAAAGACCTTGATTCCGTCAGCATCTATCGAACTCGCTGATATGGGTGCTTAAAATAGGTGACGACGATGAGCGCCGACGAACTGGGGTCCCAAGGCCGACAGCCACGACAAACACCCTTTGCGTTGTGTAATGTCAGATGGCGTAGTCTGTGCGAAGCCAATAGCATTTCGTCGCTTCAAGCCTGAGCTCGACCGCATCCTTGAAGCGGGATCTCCTTACTCACGCCTCTCTGCTCCTATACCGTCAGGTGAATGAGGCAGTCCAGTGTGACACAGCGTGTCAAGGTCCTCGAAGAAGGACTTGTTCATCTGAAATTGAGATGCTCTTCGGACATACGTGGGAAACTTGCCGCGTATCGCGATGCAGTCACTGAGGGATGGGGAAAGAACACCTGAATCCTCGTCGGCGCTTGATACGAGCATGGCCCCATCGACCCGCGCGCAGTGGATGGCAACGTGGTCCTGACAAGTCGACGTGTATGGATCGTCTGATGCCACACGGTGGTTGGTTCGTGGCTGGGCTTGGGACCAAGGAACAGCTCAGCCAATTTGGGAGCTGCAGCCTGGAGGCAACATCCACAAAGCAGCGGCGGTTTCGTTGACTTGGTCGGGGCTCGCGGGATGTCAGCCAAGGTGCCTAGTACAGGCTCATCAGTCGACCCAGCCTTCCCGCGGTCACGGAAAGGTGCCGTTTCACGAATCGCGCGGGGCCATGGAGGAGCTTGGCTTCGAGAGTAGCCAAGCAAGTTCACGCGACCACGTCGGAAGTACTCTGGCTTGCCACTTCATAGCCTGAGAGCGAATATCGGTGAAGGTTCTGGGTTCCAGTTTCTTCGACACAGCCCTACCCCTTGTCGTTCCTCCGCCCATTCATTTCCATACAGCGAGAGCGTCTCGGCGTGTTCCGAGCCTTGAGTGGTCTGATAAGCTGCCGGCAACTGTACGCGAACGTCGGCTTCCCATTCCCATGCGACCTTTGGCGTCCTACCGGCATGAAGAATCGACCGCCCAGTCAGTGCTGTGCATGAAGTGGCCTCCTTCATATCAGGAGCTCGTTGACCGCCAACCCCTTTCTTTGGGCTCGACTGAGGGGCTGGGTGCCGCCACGAGGGATGACGAAGGTGGGTTGCGATTGCCGAGGACCTGAGGTCTCGGCTTCTCCTACCTCTCCTGTGGCGATCCCGAAGTCGATCATCTTTCGGCTAAGCACGGTATCGGACCACTCGCGCAAAGCCTTCTGAGCATCTGTCGCGGATGGCTCAGTCTACCGGCCCATCGAACGAGCTCAACGACGAGGTTGTGGCGAAATGCACGCACGAAGTAGAGCCAGACCCAATACGCGGCCCCAGCTCCGGTCAAATGTAATATTCTTGGGAAGACCAGCGTCCCGTACTGCCTTGCCTGACTGGGGCGTAAGCTATGCTCTGCACAATGACAATGCAGCAGAAGACAACTTTATGGGTTCGGCAGCCCCGATCAAGGCAATGGAGGCTGTCGGTGTCGACCGACTGGGTATCCATGAGGATCGCTCGACGAGGGGAGCGGCCCATCATATCCAACGACGCGTGGGCAAGCTAGTTCTTGTGGCATTCATCATTCATTTGCAGCAGCTTCCGCTGCCAGCGCTTCTAATCTCGAGTCCGGTCTAATTAAGCCGGCTCAGCCTTGGCATGAGAACCCAGTGACACCCATGATGGCCTTTCGATGCAAGAATCCTATATCCTTGCCCATACACGCTATGGCAAATGCCTATGCGCCGCATACATCTGATTCAGCGAACCTGAAGACAATACAACGTACAGCCTTGTCTAGCCGTCACGATGGGCTTGTCATGAACCCCCCCTTCCGCCTAGAGGAGATCGTAGCTGCAGGCATGAGGACTCGGCTCGTCAAATTACCTCGAATCAAGCTGAACGCCGGCCATTTCGAGAAGACGTTCACCAGCACGGAGGTTGGCGTACTCGTACGCCTTGGACTCCGGAGGGAACGTGCCGTTCGCAGCCCAAATATCAAGAAGAGGTTGCATTGGCTCCAGCTCCTGGGGTTTGAGCATGTCGAGTGCCGTGGCAGTCAGGATGAAGTGGGAAAAGCAACTGTTAAGCTGCTTCTCGAGATTGAGATGATAGAATGGTTCCGTAAAATGAGCCCAATAGAGATGAGCATAGACGCGGAACATCTGCCGGAAAATGAGTTGGCAGACCTCAACAAAGCGATCCGGAAATCCAGATCGCTTTCCAATCCACTCGGGTTCGCCAGGATTGGTCAACTGGGATAAGGGCGTGGTAGTAATCGCGGGGTTGTGAGCATATGAGACACCCGATGGATCGGTCGGGAAAATGTTGGTGTCGTCGACCTTGCCCGAGATCCATCGTTGCATCAAAGTCATGTATTCAAAGGCAGGCAACTCGACGGGCTCCTTTTGGCGATTCAACCACGTAAAAGAGTGGTTGCTATTCCCGCTGTGTCAGTCATGACGAGCAACTGGCGGTGCTGCAAACTTACGCGCCGGCGGACATGCGGGGACAAGTCGATGCATTGCAGATACTTGACCCGTCTTCTTCCTTTTCGTGTACGACTCGCACAAAGTTCCATAGGTTTCGGTAGTGCTCAACGACTAGACGATTGGTAAGTATCTCGGTAGGCGATGGAGCAGGTAAGGAGAAACCGACTCTGGTGCGCAATCCACTCGCCCTGCTCCACTGTCTTTGGTCGCGCACTGAGGGTCATGAAGTTTCCCCTCACAATATGTTTTGTGTATTGCCCATTGACCCAGAGTGGGAGTGGCCGAGGCAAATGGTAAGAGTTGATGATGTCGTCCCCGCTAGCAATGACGCCGCTCGATTCGTCCATGCCGATGGTTTGGGCAAGAGAAGGGGAATTGGGCAAAGGCGGGACTTTGGGAGCGATGTTTGCGGATGTTTGGCTCGTTTGGAAGTGATTGTCTGGGAAGACTGGTTGACCGGCGGTCGAGGTTGGGCTCTTGAGCTGCGACGGCGATTTGTTTGAGCCGCCTCGAAAGCGAGCGTTGCTAAGTAGAGGCCAAACGTTAGTAAGAGGCGGAAGCTGGAGCGGTTCAAGTTGCGTCAATGACTTGGTGCGGGAAAGCACGGTGATGGGTTGGAAGCCTCAGCCGTGTCAAGGGAGTGTCGTCACGGCGGTCAATGGACGAAAGGCAGCCTTGCCAATTGAGTGTGAATGGAGTGTACTGAGAGCGACTGCCAGGAGGCGTCTCTCACGCAGGACCGGGGCCTGGCAAAGCCATACTCAAGTCAATGGGGCTGCTGCAGACTGCCGACGCTGCCGGGAGTCGGAAGGGCGGCGTTGTCTGGCTCGAGGGCCGATGTGCGGATGGCGCGCGGCGACCGGCGCTGGGCGCGTGCAGAGGTACGGGCTAGCGGAGTAATGGAGGGTTGGGAAGGCGTCGTGGAGAGTTGCGGGAGAACAAGCATTCAGAGCAATGCCTTCGTTCGCCTGGTCGGTTTGGCAAGGAAGGGGAAGCGAAGCGGCTTGAGCTGAGGCGTTGCGCGTCTACCCAGGCAGGTAGCGGGAGACGACCGAAGACGGAAACAACTTTGCCCCTCACTAAACTCACCGCTAGGTGGTGGTTCGGGCCTGGAGACCCCTCATTCTCCCGCTCCACGTGCAAGGCCGCGCCACAAGACGAGGTGGCATTCCGGCTCTGGCTCCAGGGGACGAGGGAAAGGAAGCGCAAGACGAAGAACGGGAAGAGACGATGGGTAGCGACTCACATTCCCGAGAAAATGTTGGACATGGCTGGCAGACAGGGGCGACGGAGAAGAGGCGGGCGAGAAGCAGAGCAGAGCGGCCAGCAAGAGGCAAAGACAGACAAGAAGCCCAACGAGCTCCGTCAGGGGCGCGGGAGGGGCGGGATCGTATGCGCGGCGACGACACTTGCGCAGTGCGAGAGCTTCTGTAAGGCAAGGCAGCGGGCGTAACAGGCCGTCGGCAGTCGAGGCGAAGCGATGTCACCCAAGGCTGGATCGAGAGAGTTTTTCTGGCGGTCGAGCCCGACAAGAAGGAAAAGATGGCAGTCAAGGGCAGCGGCGAGGACGTACAAGCCGTACGTTCTTTGCGTCAACGAACACGACGAGGAAGGGGCGACGATCGGGGTACCTGCAGTTAGGCGATGGTCCAGGGGGCGGCCAAAGTACCCCAAGGGCGAGCGAGAACGGTGCCCGAGCACACAAGAACAGACGAGTTGAGTGCACACGACGAGAATCCTGCTGCCAAGGGGAGCGGAGGAAAAGAGGAAACAGCACGAGAGAATGCGGTGTTGCGAAAAGGACTGGAATCTCACGTGGCACAACGAGAGCAAGGTCAAGAATCCGGGGAGCCAGCCAAAGTTCCTTCTGATTTACATGGAAGCTCCGACCTGGAGGATTGGACGATACCTGCCTGAACGTGTCGGTTTGGTTGCTGGCCAAGGGTGGGAGCAAGCACGCACGAGGTACCTCTGCACCACTCTGAGTGCAAGGGTGACATTGACACCTCAGGCCAGCACCAAACAAAGGACACTCAAGACGGACAGTATTTGACTGCTCTGGCACTGTACAAAAAGCAGCTTGCGAGGTATCCATTGTCCATTATCATTGGGAAAGGATACAATACGAGCGTGGTGGGCGATCGCGCAATTGTTACTGTGCTCACCGTGCACGGTTTGACACGGAGGCCGGGCAACGGCCCTCAACACAGACACTGGTTACGAAGTGGCCATGGAGTATGCAGGCCATTGCAAACGAATAACCTGCCGACAAGAAGATCGGTAGATGCAAATCGGATCCCTTCGATTTGATTCATGATCATGCCAGAATCAGGCCCATTGTTTCCAGTACTCGTCCCTGCTGATTGCCTGCCTGCTTTTGCTTCACACGTAAGTAGAAGGTACATGAACGGGACAATAGAGTCTGAAATTTGAATACGGTTCCGGAAAGGGTACTCCGTATCGTGCTCCGTAACTCGAGCTCCTGTGCGCCGCAGTTCCTTACTCTCACACACAGCTCATTACGCATTCAGTCTATAAATCGGCAAAAGTCCCTCGACGCACGAAACTGTTGAGCCTCGTTGCCGTCATTCTCGAATACCAAGCTCTAAACGATCCCCAAACTCGCAAAGGCACCTCGACAAGTTGGACGCAATTGCCCGATCGTCGAGCGAGCGCATTTTTCAACCACCTTTCTAGAGTAGACGGTTTCCGCTTAGTTCAGCATGTCGGACTCCGAGGATCCTCTCGATGCCGTCGATGAGGGCGCAGACGACCTCTTTGGAGACGAGGGCGACGACGACATCGCCTCGCCCGCCGCGCGCATCCTTGAAGACGACGAGCTTGCTTCGGATCCCGAAGAGGATTCCGATGCACGGCATCGTGATTATGAGGACGCCCTCCCACAGGAGACGCGTGACAAAGTCGTCATTGAGCAGCCCACGTACCGTCATCCGATTCCCAAGCCCAAAGACGGCTCGGTAAGCCCCCAGGTGTCTTTCTTGTCAACTGTACGACTTACCGAGCCACTTTCAGTTACGCATTCTGCGCGTGCCGAAATTTATAAAGTTCATGCCCGAGGTCTACGACCCAGAGACCTTTGAACCGTCCGACTTCGACATTGCCAACGCCAAGGCAGAGCAGTCCAGATGCGTTGCACGTGTTCGACGTGACGCCAGCACCGGCCTGCTCCAGAGCAACACGAATGTGTACCGCTGGAGCGACGGCTCCGTCACGATCTCGGTCGCAGGAGAACACTACGAGATACAAAAAAAGGCACTCGCATCCGGGCCGAACATGCCGTACAACGAGCTGCAAGATGGTCATTACTACGCCGCCGCCGCCGAGCTTTCTAGTAATATGCTCATGACGGTCGGTCATTTGACTGAGCAGTACAACGTCAAGCCAAACAAGGCCATTGGAGACGATGCCCTCAGCGTTTTCGCGGAGCGCATGGCCATGGCCAGCAAGGCGATGAAGGGCGAAGACATGATTGTGCGAACCACAAGAGACCCTGAACTACAGAAAAGGCAGGCCGAGCTGGCAGAAAAGGAGCGGACGAAAGCTCAGCGACGGCGCGAGAATGCTGCTGCCAAGATGGACGGCGGCCTCGGACGCTCATCGCGCGGAGGGTTGTCCATCGGGGACCTCGAAGGCGAGCGGCGCGGAATGGTTGCCGGCCGCAAGAGGGGGCCTCCTGGTGCAGGCAAGCCCAAGAGGAGGCGGCCCGAATACGATTCGGACGACGATCTGCCCCAGGGCGTGGGACGGCACGAGGACTACGACATGGACGACGGCTTCCTCGTGGCAAGCGATGATGAGGAGATGGAGAGCGGCGCCGAAGGGGAGGACGACGAAGACGAGGAAGAGCTATCGGGCTACAAGAAGAGCAGCGGGCGCCGGTCCAAGAGGCAAAGGACGGCTGAAGTCGACGAGGACGAGGATGCCGAGGGCGACGAGATTGAGCCCATGGGTGACAATAGCCGGGCGAGGCGGCGAAATGTGGTCGACGACGATGACGAGGAAGATTAGTGAGCGGGCTCGATAACATTTCGATTTGAATATCTTAACGGCCAGTTACCGCGTCAAGTCAATTCCATGTTTCCATTTGCCAATATCGTCGGTATCTCTTGCGTGGAGCGGAACGTGGACAAGAAGCATGTGACGTTTTGGAGGGCCATGTTTCACGAAGTAGCTGAAACTTTGCGCCAATGAGGGCAATTATGCTTGTACTGTATTTGCCACAAATCCTCTTCCTTGGAACATCTCAACGTCCTGGACCTCGTTGAGAGCAGCCAGCAATGGTGCCGAGGTCGTCGTGAGCTCACGGGCAGCCATCAATCACATGCCTGAGTCAGCTGTGGAGACGCAATCCCGGCCGAGCTGCGAACGTCAGGCCGCCCCCCGAGCTGCAGCAGCCGACGCACTCCCATGGTAAATGGACCGCGACAACGAGTCGACTCGGTACCGCACCCCAGCCCTCGGCAGCGTTCGACAAGCCCGGCCGTTCAATGGGCAGCGTGACAAAGGCCAAGCGTCTCTGACCCCCGGGGAAATGTGCCCGCCTGCGACCCATCTCCTCCCCCGCGCGGCCAACGACGGAGCGGCTCGACACACGCGCGCAGACGGCGAAACCCACGGTCCGTCCTGCCTCGCCGCTCCTTTGATTCCATGACGAGGCCGTGTCGCGCTCGCCGACGCCTGTCCCGACAACCACCATGGGGGCTGTGCTAGCTGTGTGGCGCGTCTTTGTGGACGTCTTGGCCTTTTGGCAAAAGGTGAGATGGAAAGCCTCCTCTGCCCCTCGTGGCGTGTCCGTCAGTCACGCCGCGGCGCCGCGCACACGAGCTCACGGGGCAGGTTCCCTTGTTCCCCCCAATGCTGTCCTCGTCTGCGGCTGCTGACACCGTCCATGAAGAAGCTCCTGAGCTGGTACCGCCGCAGGAACCCGGTCGAGCTATGGCTGGACCTGCTGCGGCACTCGGAGACGTTTGAAGAGTGGGAGGAGGCGGCGCTGCACCTCGACAACCTCATCGGCCTCGATCTATGGTAACGTCGCCCACCCATGCCTTGATTATTCCACCGTTGTTGCCGAGCTTCGCCTTCTCTGACAGTCCTGCGGATGCAGGAGGAACAACCCGACGTCCAAATACTACGACTGGAGGCTCATCACGGACCGCCTCAACTCGCTTGTGATTGCGCGCGAGGAAAACAACTTTGAGCTGCTCGTCAACCTCCTCCGCTCCGGCCTCGTCCGGAACCTGGGCAACATCACCGTGCCCAAGCTCTACAACCGGTCCTTCACCGGCACCAAGTACCTCATCGACGAGTACATCTCGCAGGTGGCCGAGTCGGTCGAGGACATCAGCACGCTGCCCACCAGCTTCAACGCGGGCCCCTCGGGCGGCGCCCCGCCCGCGCTGACGAACCAGATGAAGCTCGACTTCATCCACGACACGCGCCAGGCCTTTGGCCGCAGCACCCTCGTCCTCCAGGGCGGTGCCATCTTCGGCATGTGCCACCTGGGCGTCGTCAAGGCCCTGTTCCTGCGCGGCCTGCTCCCGCGCATCATCACGGGCATAGCGACGGGTGCTCTGATCGCCGCCCTCGTCGCCATCCACACCGAGGACGAGCTGCCCAACATACTCGAGGGCGAGAGCATCGACCTGACGGCCTTTACCGCAAAGGCCGGCGGCGAGGGTCGCGACATTCGCCAGGGACAGACGTTTCGGTCGAGGTGGGAGACGCTGATGCGCAGGCTCCGCCGCTTCTCCCGCGACGGATACTTCTTGGACGTGACGGTGCTCGAGGAGTGCGTACGAGCCAACGTGGGCGACTTGACGTTTGAGGAGGCATATCACCGGAGCAAGAGGATTCTCAACATTACTGTTGCAACCGAAGGGCAGGGAGGCTTGCCCACACTTCTCAACTACATTACGGCACCAAACGTGGTACGTTGACGCCAAAACATCAGAGGCTATCAGCGGCGTCTCCATCGCCATTCGTCAAGAAGAAATGCTAATTTGATCTCAGCTGGTCTGGACTGCCGCCATCGCCTCCAACGCGTCATCACCATCACTCTATGGCAAACGTAATGTCATGATTCTGTGCAAGGATGCAGCAGGGAGTATTGTTCCGTGGGCTCCGGCCAACACGATCGACTTTCGGCATTGGACGCATACATCCTATTCGGATCGAGATTCGCCTCTTCGTCGGATATCAGAGCTCTTCAACGTCAACCACTTCATTGTCAGCCAGGCGCGGCCCTACCTTATTCCCTTTGTACAGTCCGACATGCACGGCCCGTCGCTGGTCGAGGCGCGTAGTAGGACGACGCAGCTCTCGTCTTTTTTTGTGCGCATGGTTGGCGTCGAGATTAGACACAGGCTGCGCCAGTTGGACACGCTGCAGCTCCTGCCGTCCAGCATCAGGCGTTTCTTGGTTGACGAGCAAGTGCCGGCTGCATCAATGACGCTCGTGCCCGAGGTAACGGCAAGTGACTTTGTGAGGCTGCTGGAGACGCCGACGCGCGAGACGCTGCATTACTGGATCCTAAAGGGAGAGCGGAGTGTCTGGCCCGCCGTCGCGGCGCTCCGAATCCGATGCGCGGTGGAGAATGAGCTCGACAGGTCATATCAGGCCGTCCGGAAGCTCAAGGCTGGGGACTTGCGGAGAAGGGGGAGCATGGCGGCGGCGGCGGATCATGAACGCAAGGCCTTGTGACGGACAGCCTGGACGCAAACAGACTCTGTGCTTGCGGCGCAAGACGCAGGTGCCGGCAACATGGAGCGATAACATGTTAAACCTGCTTCTCCAAGAATCACGTACATCACGAGTCTGTGCCCGAGAGACGTAGAGACGCCAGGCCGTTGACAATATGGTGGTACGCATGGAGGCGCTGTAGGGCCTTCGGCCGTCACCCTTGGATCTGCCATGTTTCAGATGATAATCCCATATCAAGAGGCCGATGGACGTCCTGGGCCCCGGTCCCACGAAGGACATGTGTACATATTTGTTGCTCTCGCCGCAGGCGGCCTCTTGCCGAGAATCGCGAAAGGCATCCGATGCTCGAGAGGGTGAGGAGGGCCCGGCTTGCGGGAGGGATCGGCGTGGCAGGGACCTACTGTACTGCCACCACCCCAAAGGACCTGGCATTGGCCGGTCAGGGCGGCGGCGAGGCTGCGGCGTAACCGTGGAGCGGCTCGTTATGCGGCTTAGTGAGGGGTTTTTTAAGCCGCTTGCCGAGCGCCGTCGTCGAGAGTCGTACGAGAAACGATCTCGACCTGGGAAAGGCGTAGCGAGAGCTGCCTCGCATTAGATTTTGGACGTGTCACCTGAGACTCCTGCAACCCCGTCAATGTCTCTGTGGGTACTTGTTTCTTTTGATCAGGCGTGACGCAGACTAGGCCATCTCCGAGGACACTCTGCTGCTGTACGTGAACCTCGACTGGGCTCGCGTTAACAATATCGATGACGTTGCGGCTCATTTTTTGTCAAGGCGGGACTCTTGGGAAGCTTGCATCGAGATGTTCAACCTCAGTCTTTCTGGGATGCAGACCCATTTGCTGTGCCTTTTCTCGATTGCCTCGGTCGACCGAATTCGCTTCGCAATGAAGACGCGCGGAGGTTTGCTGGGTCTGTGACAATCGAGTTGGACCCTGCCCTTGTTAGAGCTGGCGTCGATGAAACCCTCATGTTCGCTGTGCCAATTCAGACGGCGTTACGAAGTATCCACGTCACGAATGATCTCCCGAGTCCGCCCTTCTTCCCCGAGAACAGCATCAACGTTGACCATGGCGATGGACCTTCGCGAGCCGCCGTGGCGGCACTCTTCAGCCACCTTACGCAAAGTGCAAAAGCCTCTCGAAATCAAACGGAGGCTTCGGCCACTCTAGACTCGACCAGGCCTTGAACTGGCCGTTTCAGATATGGCGACATTGAGTGCACCGTACGAGGTAGAACGGATCGCTGAGTACTTCGAGCGGACGAGACTACAGTATGTCATATACGCGACCCTTGGAAACAACGACCTCGACCAAACCGATGTGGCCGTGACCTGAAGAGTGAGGAAAGACACGGGGCTCTGCAGCCGGATTTGAACAAACGTCTTGACTGACGCTTCAAGAACCCTTTCTTGAATGTCAAAGACGGCAGGTACTTCGTACAAATGTCCAATATTCAAATTGGGCTGTGTGACAAGGATTGACTGTACGGATAAGGGTTCGCTCAGAGTGCGTATGGCGTGCCTCAAACAGTCGATCCCTGGAGATGCCTCGACAGGACAGTGCAGTGCTCCGAGGGTTGCAGTCCTGGGACGCGCAGTAGGGCGCATCGATGAAGTGACGCATGTCAAACCCACACTCCAGGTCTCGGACAGGCGCTAACAAATGGAGCAAGTGGAGAGTCTCGGGCGGATACTGCCGACGAGCCAAGCTCGCTTCTCCTTGTGGGGGCGCTCGACTTTCGAGCTCAATGAAGTTGTCTCAGCTGGGACTCGGGGACTCGTGGGGCGACTGTTGCCGGAAAAGGCGACCGGGAGTGGGGAAAGGACGCTTCAGAGAGTTGAGCTGTATGTGTAGCGCGGAAATGGGGGGAACTCGGGCGTGTCGAGCCGAATGTCCATGACGAGCTCGTGTCTCGAAAATGGAACGGGACGATGCAGGCAAGCCGTCTAGCACCAACCAGCCAGCCATTCAGCCCGGGACGTGTCTTGGCGGACATGCCCTGCCTGTACATTAGCCGCTTTCTTGTATCGAGCCCCGGTAGCCACGGATGGAAAGGGGAGGGGAAAAGGAAGCCAGCTGGGTTCAGGGTTTGGATCACCGCCGCCTTCACAGTGCCCCATGTTCGTTGCCGGGCTGCTTCGATGCGTGTCAAGGCTTGAGTGTCAACTCGACCGAGCTTTCTCGCTGCTTCATGGTTTCTCCCAGCCGTCGCCGACTGATGGCCAATGGGCCACTGCGTATCGCCCGTCGTCTGATCTGTATGCCGTTCTGCATTGGTCCGATCGGCCGTTCGAGGTGCATATTAAACGGCGCCGCATGCTGGCACATGCAACGCGCACACAGGTGTGCTCCAGCCTCCAGCACCCGATTTCTGGTGACACGTGATGATTCGAAATCACCAAAAGTCGATGGTCGAGGGAACCTGGATCCTTCCATCCTCGCGGATTGCCTCGGCAGGATATCCTTGAGCAGCTGTGCATTGCAGCAGAGACCAGGCGGTTCGGGGCCTAGTCTCTAATCAACAGAGACTGCTTTCTCTGCATGATTGGGCGTCGTTCAGACCACCGTCTTGTCTTGCCTTGGAAGGCGTTGGTGGATCGAATCCTACAGTAGTGAAGGATGAACCGTTGACTCCAACGGTCAAAGACACACAGATCCTCGCCGCGGGTCCTCGGTTTCAACTTCCGTCAGTGGGACCCGGCAGGGAGATTCTGTATGTGCAGTTTAGCCCTGCGTCCGTCACGAAAGTCCGCGAATCAGCGATTGCAGATCTCAATGCTAGCTTCCACATGCAGTATTTGTCCTTTGCACCGTGTCAAGCCTCGTGATTGTGACGTTTGGGCAAGACTCCAACGAACGTGGTGACCCTCGCCATGTGTGTGGGTATGGATACTGTGCCGTCGTCGTCGTCGTAGTCGTCGTCGTCGATCCTCTCATCTCCGACCGAGGGCCAGGCCTGACGCTGCAGCAGGTGGCCAGCCGCAATGGGCGGCTTGAGAGACTTGTACGACGAGTCCCGGAGCCTCATTCAGACGCCACCATGTCGCCCAGCAAACGTCGGATCGCCTTGCTTCTTGGCGATTGAAGTCTTAACCAAGGAACCGCGCGCTGCTCCATGGCCGGCTCTCGAGCAGTCAGTCGTGTGGAGGAGAAATGGCAGACGAGCTCGCACACTGTGTCTCTTCTAACTCGGGTCGAGTATCGCAGCGAAGCCAACGTGCGTGCTTGGCTACTACCTGTAGCGCATAGTGTCAGCAGAAGCTACCGTAGGTACTTCGTACTGTGTGTACCTCGAGTCGAGGCATCGAAGCAGCCAAAGCTACTTCGTAAAGTTGACTCTGAACCAACAATATCGCCAACATGACCCTTTCTCCACATGCAACGGGCGACCCAAAGCCGGCCGAAGCGCCAGCGGGAAAGTTCCCAATCAGTTCCCAATCACAGTTGCTATTCAGCTATTGTGCGTGCTCGGACCACGGACTTCATTTGCACTGTTGGCCACGCTTATCTGCATTAATGCGATTCAGGCTGCTAGGGAGGGAGGCTAGGAGGAGACTCTCATGTCCTAGTGCACATACGGTATGGGGCGTAGTACCGGTTTCCCGGGTTGCGTCAAGGTTTGCTTTCTGGACTATTGCTTGTAAACGGCAGACGCCGTGGCTTCACGTAGATATTCGTGACGGGCCTCTTGTAATACGTGGCCTATCTCGTAAAGCCCTGAGCATCACGACAGGTCTAAGGCTTCTTGTCCGCGAATGGACAGAATGCTCAGGTACATGGGCAGGTTCCCAACTACCTAAGGTAGGTAGGTATCGTATCCAATGACTGAAGGAAATGTCCTCAGAATGACATTTGGCGAGGAGGCTGCCGTCCCCAGTCACTGGTCAGCCTGCCACTGCCCAAACGGGCGGGAAGGAGCGACTTTCCCTGCGCCAATTGACAGGGGACTCCCCTGGAGAACCCCTCTTTGCTACTACCTATCTAAGGTAAGTGTGACACCTTCCTTATATTCGTACTTCATACCTCTTGTAGATTCCCACACGAGCCCGCCCAACGCTCCTCAGCCCGGCAGTGTGCGAGGTACTCAGTACACATAGCGCCGCACCTTGGAAAGACGACCCGCCCAACGGCCTGCCGTTATTTAGCATGCATGTGCAGAGGAACCTGCTCAGGCGGGTCCAGACTGAACCTTGCTTAGGTAGGTACTTTCCTGTCATATTGTGCTTTGGGGGGCACCGGCTTCTCTTCGTCGCCGTCTTCCCCCTGCCGTCCCCTCCTTTGCGATATCCTTTGCTCATCCTCGGATTGCTTTTTTACCAGGCCGACGACAGCTTCTGAGGCTGCAACGTCCAAAGATCCTGGTGAGTTGGCGTCCAGGAAAGGGGTCGACGCATGAGCCCGAGTACAAACCTGCCATATCTCCCGTCTCGTTCCTCGTTCCAACATCGCCACTTACTCTCCTCGTCGTCGCCTTATTGTCCGCCACTCAGTTGCCGCCCTTGATCTGATAACAAAGCTTGACTGACTCGTCACATCTCCGGGACCAGGCAATTTGTCAAACGACAGCTGCAACCGATACGACCACGCGCAAGGAGGCAGACGTGCCCTACGCGTTTAGTTCCTTGGTGTCATTGTCCTTGGGCTCGTCGTCAAACGGTCGAGAGCCACTCGTCCGTTCCCACCCGTGACGTTTACACCTGCACCGGCGACTCGTCCTACATGTCCGTTAGTGCGGGCGCGTGCGCTCCCAGCAGGATAGCATCCGTCATGTCAACCAAGAGCGCTGCAGTCACAACGGCGCCGGGACCACTGCCGAGCGCCGCTCCGGCGACCGTTGATGCCGCAGCAGGCTACAATCGATCCGCCTGCACCGAATGCCAGCGCAGGAAGCAAAAGGTACGAAACCCCTTTGAATCCAGACTTCGATCGCAACGAGGTGCCTCAGCATGCTTGCACGCCATCTTTCGTCATGTATCATCTGTGCTCATCGTTGCTGTCTGCGGGGAACAACGTTGCACATGGACTCAATACTGGGCTTGATATGCTTAGAATCGTGCTTTACCTCATGTTTTCAGATGCACTTGGACAATCTCATCTAATTCATGCGTCATTCTCTTGATTAATGGTTTGTCCGAGGATAGTGCAATCGCGAGTGGCCATGCGACCGCTGTCAACGCCGAAAGATAGCCAATGAATGCCGCTACAACCATCTTCCCAATAACAGCCATCACGCTGGAATCGCGACCAGTCGTGTCGTCACGGACCCGACTCTCGCCTCATCGCACCATCTGGTCACGGGAGGCGACAGAGAGTCGCCCATTCACCAATCTCCGCCGTTACTTACCCGTGGCGACTCTAAAGCTTCTGAGGCTGATACTCCTAGCTTGGATACACTGGCTGCCGCTCGGCTCTTTACGACTTTGGGCATTGATTCAAAGGTATGTTGTATGCTCCGTGGGCAGACCCAATTACAGGCCGCATCAAGGCTCACTAATGCTGCTCGGGGAGTCCACCCTGCACATGATGCTGATTATGATGATGCCCTAGACAAAAGTTTCCAATACTGCTCCCAAAGAGGACTTTGCCACCCCAAGTTCCTCGCCTCAGATTGAGCGCGTGCTGAAGCTACTGCCTCAACGACCAACTATGGGTAAGTATTTTGATCCTGCCTGTTCCCACTTGCCGAGAATCTGGGTTTCAGCCGTGTTGGATACATGTCACGCTGGCATAGACTTAAAAACCATGAAGACGCAACATCCTTGGCTAACAGCCGAATCTCCAGACAAACTCGTCAACATTTTTACCCATGATATCAATTACCATTACTACATCATCTACCCTCCTGACTTTCTGAGAGACTATCACATCTGGTGGGAGCGCCGGTTGAAGGGGCGGCCGATCACTCTTCAATACACCTGTCTGCTGGCCATGATTTGTGCCTGCTGCATTCAGCACGCAGACGATGCTATGCAGCAGGAGCTTCAGCAGGTTGCTGGGCTGAGTGCTGACATCCTCTCGGAGAGACTACACTGTGCTGTGCGGGAACTCGGCAGTGTAATTCCAGTTGGACATTTCCACATGTACAACGTTCAGCGCCTCCTGCAGTCGTGCTACTGGTATAAGGCAGAGGCAAGATTTCTCGAGGCTTGGCACGTTCTCAGCGCTGCCGTTCTCGAAGCGAAGGAACTCGGTTCGTGCGCCACAAGCTCATCATTGATTCCTGCTTACACCTTTGACGTTCAGGTTATCACAGAGAGCCGCAGAAGGGCACAGAAACTGGCCACGAATGCGAGATGCGACGAAGACTGTGGTGCATCCTCGACACATGGGACTGGTGAGCTCCAGATTGCTACCTGACACCGATGAAAGCTCCCTAATACTTCATTAGGCAAATATCGTCTGGGCTTTCCAGACCAAAAATCATCAACCGAGAAGATTGTACTGCCGAGTTGCCCTCGCTGAATCTGGAAAGCTTCTCGGCGCACGCGCCGTCGCCGTTGTTACACATGAAGATGCAGTCCGAATTGACTCGGCAATTGGCGTCACGCTTCAGCGCCCCCAAGAACATCATCAAGCCCTCCGAAGTCCATGAGTACCAAGTTCTCATCGAGGCTTGGATGCGCAAGTTCCCCCCAGTCTACAACTTTGACGATCCTGACATGTCCAAAGACGCTCAGTATCCATGGGTGTTTCCTCATCGGTACTACGTCTACACTATGGCATGTCTATTGATTCTCAACCCCATCAGGCACTACATGGTCAAGGCTTATACACGCATCTCGCCGTCTGAGGAGCTCGCAATTCGAGCTACCGGCGTAGCATATTCGCTAAAGTTGCTGAGGACTCTGAGGAGTTGGGTGGACCGCATTTACAATAGAGACGGACGGCTTCACTTCATCGTCTTTTCCATCTTCGACACAGCCGCGATTCTCTGCACGGCCGTCATCAAAGACAATGAACATACGCTAGCAGAGCGTGACGAGATACACTCTGCCGTGACGGATGCAGTCTCCATGCTGCAGCGTCTGAATTCCATCTCGAAAATCTCGAGGACATCATACGACCTTCTCGAGCGCCTGGCACGCAGGTTGCCCCAGACTGCCATCTCGCGTCAGGATCCGTCTCGAAAAAGGGCTAAAGTCTCATCCAACCGAGCCCAGATGCATGTTGAAGCAGTGCCCGCGTCTATGCCATTGCCCCGTCCAGTCCATAGTCTCGGATCCGGCAACGTAACAGCGAGCACGGTAGGCTACGGCAATCAATTCGATATTGCGCCGGCACCGCCCCCCATCCTGCGAAGCAACTGCCTTTCTTCTGAGGCCGTCTTGAGAGTACCTGCGTCGATGAGCATCGGCCCCATAAATGACGGCCGTGCTTGTTCCGACTACTCGACCTGTTCCGAGGGCACCCCTCCCAGCATGGACGACCATATGATGTCGTCAATGTCAACTATCAGTGACTACTCTGCCGCTCCTCAGATGAGCCTGGCACAGGCAGTCTCGAATCGAGGCGGTCAGTTCCCGCCGCCGCCTGCCCAGGATGCCGGGCCAGACTTTGAGTTGGAAACGGTGACGCAAGCACAGCTCGGTGAGCTGGCGCCGCTATGGAATTGGCATTCTGAAAACCTCAACTTTACCAACATTAACGCGAATCCACTGGCCGCCGGCGGAATGATTGGAGGCATGTCTGAGGGAATGCCGGGGGCGATGAGGGGAATGAGCTACAGGCAGCGAACGCCGCCTCCGCCGCTCTAACGGTTACTTGTGACTTGTCCTATTTGAAATCACATCTTCCTTACGAGGCACCTTAACAAGAAAGCGAAATCGCTGCGCAAGCCGATGGTGATGGCTCCTTTGCTTGAGGCAAGACTGGTTTCGGCTGATGAATAAGTGTCGGCGCATTGAGCGGACGCGGTTTTCGGTTTGCATTAGGTATTTGCGACGGACGTTGAAGTGTCGCACAAGATGTTTTAGCATATGAGTCACAGGACAAATTGAATGAACGAGATACCCAGACGGAAGCAATTGCTTAGGGTGAACGCTCGCGGTAGAGGCCGACGCTGCTGCCAGACCTGACATGGTGTGCGTGCAGGCCTGGTTGTTCCGCTGGCCGCTTCTAGCATACGATGCGTACATGATCTAGTCTTCCTTTGCAATGGCAGTGAAATGCTCGATGGAGTCCGGATCACTCAACCCGGCGCTTGGGGTCCGTCCCGTATCGGCCGCGAGATGCCGCCCTAGTTGATGGCCGGCCGGGAGGAGACGGCGCGGGTCACATCTCGTCTCCACAGCCGGGGAGGCCCGGCGTCGGCCTGCTCCCGGATTACCTACGTAATACGTGAAGCCCGAGAAGGGGACGTCCCCTTCCCCTGGCGGCCGCCGATTCGCCGTACGCGCAGAGGAAACGTCAGGGCCCTCTTTTCTCCGATTTGCGTGTCTCGGATAGAGTTGAATCTATGCGTGCCCGCGCCCTCCTTGCACATGTATATACGAATACATGCCTGGCATTACATATCCGGTACGTCTTGGGGAGTTGCCGCCGTGTTGCCCGCGCCCCTATTTTATTCCTCGCCCCGAGACGCACGTGATGCTCGACGGCGCCCAATTGAGCCCGGCGCAGGGCTGCCGACGGACGAATAATAGACCTGCGACCCATGCTGTCCTTGTTTTGATTGCCGTCTGGTTCCCGTTGAGCGGACGACGACGTCTCGGGGAAAGAGGTCCGCTGTTGCCGCTGCCAAAGTCGACAAGCATGCCCGATTCTCCTGTTGCTGCGCTTCTCGTGTATACGAGGCTGGGCGTGCTTCGCCCTTTACGAGGCTGGGCATGCACGAGATGGGGCAATTGGCAGACGAGCAGCCCTCGAGTGAGCCGACAAAATGGGACATGGGAAAAAGGGGGGCGTATGGCTGTGTGTATGTCTGTGTCTGGGTGGGTTGCTGCTACGTACAGGACTGCCTGCGCACCGTCCCCCGAGTCCCCAAGGTGTTGGGAGAGGGAGAGATGCCAATGATGGATGAGCACGCGTCGGAGTGCCTCGTCCCACCCTTCCGCCCCCGGCAAAAGCGAGATCCGTCGTTCGTCTCGCCACCCCGTCGTCAGATGCGAGCTGGGCTCCCCTTGCCCACGGCATCTCTCGATTTCCCGCCCCTCCTTCTCGGCAGCAGCACGTTGCCGCATCCATGTTGCTGACCAGTTGCCAAGTTCGAATCATCATGGCCTGTGGATTGGTCCAAGGGGGAGGGGGGGCGGCATCTCGGCGGCATCTGGGTCGTGAGGCCGGGTCCAGTCTCGCCTTGGTCGTCGTCAGGACTGTCAGATGTCGAGTCTCGTCGGGCCTTTCAGCTCGGTTTTCCGCTCGGCCCCTTATTGCCATTCTTCATCCGGGCGATTGACCCGCGAACAGCGAGGCTTGTCATTGGGCTGCTGGACGGCAATGACTCGACAACGACGTCGCAAGTCCTGGAGGAGAGAATACGACAGGACAAGACGCCAAGCACGTTTGCGTATATTGGCATATAGGCAATGCCCGGCTAAAACGCTCGACTTCATGCGGCCGTGCAGCATGCGCAGACACTACATCATGTTTCGAGCAACGAGGGGAAACGACGGCCCAATCGATGCTCTGCCCACACGTAGACAGACGAACGCTGCAGATGCTGAGACACAGGGGGGGTTGCATGAACCATCACATCGTGCCACCGGACGTCACTCCTACCCCAGCTGACAGATGCCCGACTAGGACAGCGACAACCCGGGCCCAAGTCGGACAACGTTATGCGCTCCCGCAAGCCCTTGCAGAAACAGAACTTGCTTGCGCAGGTACGCATGCAATCAGTCATGTTCCAAAGGGCCAAGTCATCATCATGCTCACGGACTGTAGCTCCACCCTCGTCTCAAATGTAATAGTGCATTAAGTTTACTTGAACGTGATCGAGTACAAACATGTCGCCATAGTGTACACCCAGAGAACCGCCTTTCGCCTGGACATGGCTACCGTTGCGCATCAACGCTTGGGGGAAAAACAACCTCATCTCTGTATAGTCGACGCCTCCCGTTTTTCCGAGGGCTCGCATCACAAACGATTATGAAGAAAAAGCAAACAGGTATATGCAGACTCCAATCATGTACCAACGCCCGCGATGTCCGTCACTTGGCTCCCTAGTTCAGGTAAACGAGGGCGGCAAATGCGCCAGCCATGACTACCCACGAGGCCGAAGCACGGTCGACACCAGATCCAGGAATAGTAGTCGAGGTGCTGACGGAGTCCGTGCGGCTCGACGTGGTGGATGAGCTCGAGTCAGTAGTAGAGGCTGTAAACGATTCATTAGCCAAAGTTTCAAAGGAGACATCAGAGGCTACCTACAGCTGGTGGTGGTCATGTTACGAGCAGACGATGTCAGGGACGTCGTGTTAGAAAGGCTGCTGATCATCGAGGTGGGCGCAGAAGTAGTCAGAGACGATGAAGACCGAGAGCTCGTCAAGGACATGGTCGAAGAGGCGCCGGAGCTCGCGGACGACTGAGAAGCGCTCGTGGCCGTCGCAGAGCTAGTGGAAGGGGTGGAGCCAGTGATGGCAGCACCAGTTCCGGCAAAGTCGAACTGAGGGCTGTAGTTGGGCTGGCCGCCATCGTTGCGCTTGATCTCAAAGGCGAGCTTGCCGGCGGGCAGGCTGGTATCCAGAGTCACCTCCTTCTTGCCGCCGGTGGAGTTGGCTAGTAGCTCGGGTTAGTAGCGCGTAACCAGCGAATAGCAAAGAGAACATACGGTCAAGAACCTTGACGGTCTGGAGGTTGCCAGCAGGGCCCGACTTGAGCGTGATGGTGCAGCCAGAGGGGCACTGATCGGCGGGGTAGGTGAGGGTGAAGGGGACACCAGGCTTGACGTCGTAGTTGGAGTTGGTGAAAGCGACGTTGGCCTGAGCCTGGACAGCGGCGACAATGGCCGAGAGTGCGACGAGAGAGTACATCATCTTGACGGTTGAAGGAGAACGATTCTAGAAAGGCAACGCGTTAGCCAGGCTGCGCGCAGTGTGTTGCGTGCGTGTGAAAGTGACGAAGATGAATGAGATGAGTGAGATGCAGTTGATGTAGATGTGGCCTCGAAGTACTTGGCAGGCGGTCTGGCTTCACGGGCTAAGTCTGCATAGCCAGGTAGGTGACACTGCCTTAAGAGTTGACACCAGCTCGTCTGGACCTCGTCGTGCGCTGCGCCGAAATTGTCTTGGTAACATGTTGGTCATGTTTGTTGACAGTCATGAGCATGGACGGCTTGACTCGGCGACGCGATGGGAGGGGACGAAGTCGATGACTGATGAGCCAGGAAGATGTCGAGGCCGGCAACCATGGTGATGGATTTATGAAGAGGGTGGCAGAGCAGAGAGGTAGACGGGGCAGGCGTCGACTTACACGATGCAGCTGGTGATGCCGGTGAAGTTGATTTAGACTCGGGTCGAGGGGAGGGCGTGTAGGCTTGCGAGATGAAAAAGCAAGACAGGAAGTCGGAGGGGTGATTTATGTTAACCGAGTGGAAGGCGCAACAAGTTGGATTCTTTCGTGGGGGGAGGACTTGAGAGAAATATGTAGAAGGTGCCTCGACAGGCCTGCCTGCCTGCCTTGCCCATAATCCACAACACAAACACGCGAGCTCCCACTTGCCAGCTAAAAACAAAAGCGCACGCCCCCCCTTCTCGGACTCCACCCCTGGCGGGGACAGGCACAGGAAACCCACCTGGCTCGTGCAATCTAGCTGCTGCCACTAGCTCGAGTAGCGGCGGCGGCAAAAAATGGTCTGCACCGCGGCCACGGCCATTCGACAACCTTGGCCCGTCAAAACGGCCTTTCCGGGCAGGGCATGGTGCCAAGGTTCCTCGGGTACGCCCCCTTTAGACTCTGTGCTGCTTGTTTAGTGGGTGCGCAGAGTAAAACATGGAGCACATGAGTCGCTGTCGAGCCCTCGTCGAGACCACGGCCGTTGCTTGACCAGCCGCACTCTGCGGGCTTGGCCATTCGCCCTAGGCAACCTAGGCGACGTACGGATAAGTGCCTGGGCCGTGAATAGCAGCAGCGTGGCGGAACAGGTCGCGCAATCATGTTTCGGGCCGGCTCAGAGGGTAAAACCAGACCAGCCGAGGCGGAGCTGGCCCGTTGCGACCGTCTCTGTCGAGGGCCGATTCCTGATTCTCCCCCACAGGCCCCGAGCTGGCTGCCGTGGTTATTGTTTCCGCCTCTGAATGCCTGCCTCCCCAATTTGGTGCTCGGGTGATGCCCGGTTTCACCACAATGATACCGTACTGTTCAGTGCCTGCCTACCTATGATGACGGCCTTTGTCCTCTGGCCTGCATCGCATGAAGCATGCAAGTAGCAGGTGCACCGCCTGGGATTTGTCGTCGCCCTCGTCTTCTTCTTCTTCCTTTTCAGCCTGGGGGCCTGCATCTCCGCGCCCTTCGCGCCCCGGCAAGCCCACGTCACGGGACGCCGACAGGATATTGGCCAGGTAAAGTGTACTGATGGTGTCCCCGCTACTTAGCCTGTGCACGGTTGTACGGGGTACATCATCGCCTGGCTTCCGGGGAGGGGCCCAAGGGAAATTGGAATTTGGCAGGCGACCCCATGACTCGACCAGCCGTCGACTGTAACGACCAAAGTTTCCCTTTGCCCAGCCTATTTAACTTACCAAGTATGCCTCATCGTGGCGGCACCAGCACCACGGTGCAGCAGCTTTCTGGCCTCCCTACGTTCCGTCCATGTTCCCGGCAGGATATTGCGGCTGAAGCTTTCCGATGGGTTGGCTACTTATGCCGTTTGCTGCGCTGACGTGATGCGATAGGTTCCTACTCGAATGTACACTGTACGATCCATCACAGTTGCACATACAACAGAACGGGGGCCCGGAGCTGGACACACTTGGTACAAAATCTCGAGATCTCCTTTCGGGAACTCGCCGTTATCCGCTGCAAGGGACGAACGTGGTTGCATGCACGCCCGTGGAGGAGCCCGCACTTCTGCAGTTAGGCAGGTCAGGAACCTTGGAGTGACCGAGGTACCCGCCGCCTGCTCCGCTGCTGTGCAGTACCTGCCTTGCCTTACCTTTCTGCCCGCGAGATTGGCCACCATGTATTTGTCGATTCTACGTTTTGACCCAATCGACGGCTGCCGCTTGCCTGCCACACCTGTCGAGTGCGGTTGAGTGCAGCAGCCGACTGCTGTCACCGTCGCCGGCTGTCTGTGCGAGAGCCAGCTCCTTCCAGGTGCGCACTGGCTGGCGGATGAGGAAGGGACCGGGGCTCGACGCCATGGCCAAGGGCACAGACACTCCGGCGCACTCGCACTTGCCAGTCGTGACAGACACATACAGAGGTGATTCAGGTACCAAATCTCCGAGGTTACAATGTACCTTACCTAGTCGGTATTCGCTGCTTGCCGAGCGGGCGTCGGAAGCGCACGCATTCCTTTGCTGGCCGTTCGTGCCTGCTAGCTCCGGCGGCCGGGTAACCACTGACCAGAGATCCTTTTTTGGGTGCTTACATACGTACCGTGGAAGGAACACTGAACCCTTTCCGCGCCCCATCGGCTGAAGCAAACTGTCGAAGCGACATCTCGCGGGCGCCGCAACCACCTGCGATACGTTCACCCCTCCACTCTTTTCTTACCGTGCTGTGCGAAGTACAGTAGGAGGAGCGCCTGCCTTATACCACTCTCCACTCTCACCACATCCTTCCTCATGGAGCTCTAATGCTCATTTCCTTTTCCGTGCAACCAACGGCTCATCTTGCGTGGGCTCGGATGCCCTGGCTTAATTTCGCGGCATCCCAGCATTACCGTCTTTAACATCAGGACAGCGGCCGACGCTCCGCCGGATTGACTTCTGCCCTCCTGCGAGCCATCTCAGAACCCTCAGGCTGTAGACTCGTTCCCTACTCGCTGATCAGAGCTACGGAGCACACTTGATTTTTGCCGATATCTTCAAAACGATGCGCCCGGTTAAACGACGCCGTTCCTCAAATCCCCCTCCACACCCAAATCTCTCCAAAGGGGGGCGTCATTTCTGTAAGAAGGGATTCTCGCCTGACCGCCAATCAGCGGCTCCCGTGCCTGACCCGCATGGGGTGCAGATGGGTCGGTGCTGTTTGCTTCCTTCGAGTGTGCAGCTCTGGCCTTCATCTCCACCAGATAACTCATGTACAAACAGTACAATAGTGCATCGGGCAGGACGCAAGTACAATACCTACCTAAGTGGGCAGCTATCGGCCAACCCATGTTGATTCCCGCTGGTCTGCGTCGCCATTAGCACCTGGAAGGCTCCGGTCGCTGACTCGGAACCCACCGATACCAGGAAACGCCAAGCAAAAGCGAGATTGCGCAACAGCCTTGTCAGTGGGCTTCTCGTCGACCAACATGCATTGCGGATATTCTCGACCCGACATCCGACGCGCATGATGAGCGAGGCCGCTTCTAGATGATGAAATCACTTTACACGTCTTGGTTGCCGTTCCTCCTCAGTACCAAGCTGATTCCGCGTCTGCAGCACCCTCGTCGCAATCCTGTGGGGAGGAGACTGGCCATCGTTCCTCCCCTTCTAGAAGGTACCCACCAAAACAGTGGGCGGGCGAACCGACGCTCTCGCCTTTCGGTCCTCTCGCCAAAGTCGCTGTTGATACACTGTATCTACGTATCGTGTTTTCAGGCGCCAGTTGCCGGTGTAGGGAGTCTCCACAAAGCTCGTCCGGCATCTGCCGACACGAGCCGTAAGATGACGCGCGTCTTGTTTGGTAACGGACCACAAAGTAGGTACGTGTTGAGACTCGACCTGTACTTACAGCACTTGTATAGCCATCGACAGTCGAGGTTCACGTACACTTCTTCAGGACCACACGATGTGGCCGATTCGAGCAGCGGTACCTCTTCTGTAAATGTCCATTCCAAACATGGCATATCTATACCTTCGTGGTGAAGTACCTATGCTTTTCCGAGATGAAATCCTCACGAGGTCGAGTCCTCTAAATTCTTCGAGGTACAGCGCGGCGACAGCCCGCCACAATATGCAGGCCTCGACAGTAGGGAATGCTGGGACATACCATATTCTCGGAGGATGCAGGCAGGGGGCCCCTTTTAGCAAAGCTTCTCGAGAAATTAGCTCCCGGTTTCTCCACGCCATACTGTACAGGAACCAACTACAAGCCATGCGTCTGTGGCTCCTCGAGGTCTGCCGACGCACCAGAAAGGCCTTATGAAACGAGACGAGGATAAGCTTCCAACTCTAGGCCTGGCCGCCTGGCCTCGAACTGGAGCAGCCCTGTCGTGAATTTTGTCTGGCTCGCACGTCGCAACTTGAATTTCTTTCGATCCGGTATGTTCTTTTCACTCTGGACATCATGGTTTCTCTGGACTTCCGCAGTCGAGGCTGTTTTGTCGGCTGCCCCGAGACCTACTGCTGCGACAATTTCTCAACTGCTTCCCGCAGCTTCGCCGGCCGGCCGGTCCAGCACACGGTTTGAGTCTGGGCTTCTGTGGATACCGAGAGCCGGTCCTCTTGGACTATGCCAAGTGTGGGTTAGGCTTTGACTTTTTCTGTCTGGAGACCAGGAGGGGAAAGTCGAGACAACGCGTGCCGTGGACCGTGGTCCCGCGGGTCTCGTCGTCGCCACAATATCCGGCTAAGACAGCCTGCAGGCTAGATCCGTTCCAGAAAGAGGGAACAGAAGTGAGAAAAGAAGGCGCCAGGTCCGTGAGAGTCGATGGGCAGAAAACGCCATCTTTTAATGTGCCCCTTTCTCGCCTACTAGCTATCGGTAGGATCACGACGCCACGCGGCTTTCCATCCGTTACGAACGCCGCAGCTGATGCTCGGGCCCTTGCACGACGTCAGTTGCTCGTGGCGGACTAGCAACCTGGAGGTGAATTTACTCCCACGTACGACACCGTGGTAGCCGGCACATGGCTGCCCATCCTCCCATGCCCTGCCCTGCGAAGTACCCATCCCCCGAAACGCCTCACGGATCACCAAACGCGGGCCGTCGCCTCTCCAAGTGCCGTGACAACAAGCCGCCGCCGGCATCGGTAACGAACAGGCCGGGGTCCAAAACGCCCTAGGGCCAGAATGTGTGGGGAGCCCCATAACATTTGCGCTGCCGGATCGGCGTGATTCTCTCCTGTGACTCCTTCACGGTACATCGCGACAAGAAACGAGCTTCCATGCTCCATCCTTGTGCTACGTCATGATTGACCGTTATCGGTGGTATTGACTCGCAAGCGACCTTCATCAACCTACCTTGATTGCGAGACGTGTGGAAATCACTCAAAGACGTATTGTAACCATCGGCGTATTTGAGCGACACGCCTTCAAATCCGTCAGTTTATTTCCGTCTTGGTCTACAAAGTACGCAACCCACCTTAGCAACACAAGAGGTTTCCGACGGCCGTCGCCATTCCGTTTTAATCATTCAGCCTCATGGATCCCATCCTCGCAGCTTACACCCACTCTTCCATGTACAGTACGCAGACCGCCGGTTTCAATCGGTCTAGTGGACACCAATCCATATTCCCCTCCCAAACGGCATCCCTGGAACAGCGCGCTCAAACTCCCTCAATGCTCCAGTAGACGCAAGCTACCCTGAACGACCACATTCTCCAGAATCGAACCAGGGGGGATGTCAATAGTGCTGCCTTCGGTCGCGACGATTATGACGGTTCCCTTGAGCGTGACGCCGCGGCCCAGGTTGACAGCGCCCGTAATGGTCAAGTGATCAAGCTCAAGCACCTTGGGGATGGAAGGAATGCGCTTCTGGAAATCGGACACCTTTTTGAAATCACCCCCTAGCTTGATGAGGGGCGCATCGCCGAAGCGGGCGGCGCTCATCTGGAGTTGACCGTGCTTGAGTGTGTACAAGTCCGACTTGACCAGCATCAAGTCGGAGCACGTCTTGACGGGAAGGAAACGGCGACGGGGAACGTTGACACCGTGCGCATTGTTGAAGTGACGAATCGCAGCGCCAACAGCCGTCTCAAGTTGGATAATGGAGATGTCGGACTCGCCCTTCTTGTCGCCCGGGATTGTCTTGCCGTTGGGAATAATCTCCATTTCGAGCTCATCGTTCTCGACGACGCGCTTAATGGCCTTGAGGTTGAGCCAGATGTTGTTGGTGTTGAAGTACTTGAACTTCTTGATCGACTTGAATTCGTTGACGTGCTCCTTGGGCACCTGCGCGATTTCGAGCAGACGGACCGAACCCTCGTAATCAATGATTGTGCCTCCCTTGACGTCGGCCTTGGTCTTGTTGGTCAACTCCATGATGTACTCAGACTTGGTCTCGACCATGTGCTGGAGAATGCGGAGGTCCACGACGGCGCCCAGATTATCCACGTTGGAGAGGAAGACGATTTCGATGCCCCGTTCCAGCAGCTTATCCAGGATTCCAGAGTTGTAGAGCGACTCAAAAACATCACCGTGGCCGGGTGGGTACCACTCGGAGATTGAAGATTCGAAGTCCTTGGGGACAGGCAAGAGCGAATCCTTGTAGATTCGAGGATATCTCGACTGGTTGAACGTGAGAATGTCGACATTATGACCCTCGTACTTCTTGATGATGGCGGCAGTATCGTCGTTGGTGTTGAATGAGTTCATGAGAATGAAGGGTACGTTGACATTGTATGTGCGGTTCAAGAACTCAATTTGGCGGACGGACAAGTCCAAGAAGGACATGCCATCACGCACCTCGATGACTGACTTGGGGCCGACACAGCCCATCGAGGTTCCCAGGCCACCATTGAGCTTGAGGACAGCAAGCTTGCTGAGGAACTGAACGGACTCTGAGTTGGCGAGGTCCTCGTAGTCAACGACCTGGCCCTGCGCCGGAGGGGCAATGCGATCCCAGTCACTGCGTCGGCTTCTTAGTATACGGGCTCTACGTCAGATTAGAATTCAAGACTTACACGGCGTTGCCCTTGGCCTTGTCGTTAAGATAGCGCCGAAACAGGGCGAAAAAGTTGTCCATCTCGGTCTCGAAGAGCTTCACCAGATGTAGGTCAGCAACCCCGCGGTTGCAGCAGGAACCCAGAGCGACTGCCCGCTCACCTTCTTTTGCTGGGGATTTTCGACCGTCTCTGCAAGGTTGGTCAAAGCATTTCGCATTTGAGCAGCGGCGACGTTGGTCGAAGTATTCTCAAATGCCTGTCGGAGAATAGTTAGCCCCTTACTGGAAGCCTCAGAATCCTGCAAGCTAGCAGTGGAGCCCGAAAGAGATTCAACATTCGCCATTGCGACAAGCACGAGGCCAGGAACAGAGAGTGAGTTGAGAGCAGACACCGCGCGATGAATAGATGAAGATGTAAGATGCAGGTGGTGTTGATGTTGTTGGGAGCTCGAGGCCAGAGTTGTAGCTTCTTTGGGGTGCAGCGGGAAATGGACAACTAAGCAGACCGGCCACAAGACTCGCATCGCGGCTGAGGATGGGCAACGTGAATCCAACCAACTCGTTTGCAAGCGATGGAGCAGGGCTGCCGGCGGTTACCCAGCAGGCATCCCTTGTGTGTGTACAGGACTCTGACTGCCAGAAGTGAAGCTCGGACCAGCTGAGCAGACCATGTGCAGCAATTCGGGAAGCTCACGGACAAGGTGTGCGACAACTTGGCGGGCTGTGACCGGCAGAGCGTGAAGGACAAGAGCAAGCGTGTCTTTTGGTGCAAGGAACGTCGGCTGGACAGAGGGTGGAAAGAGGATGACTTGCCATGTGGCTGCGAGTCTTGCCATGATGGCGTCTCTCGAAGCCGTTATCGTCGCCACCCTCGGCCGCGGAGGGCTTGAGGTGCGAGGGCAGGGCACTCTTTACGCCGGCCATTGTGCCTGTAGTCGCGGTATTGCGGTCGATATCTGAGGATAGCGAGTGCGAGGGAGGAGTAAGATGTCGTTTCGAGAATCTGCCGGTGCTCGTCGTCGAGCAATTGGACTTGAGCTGTCACGGCGGATCGTACGGAGGGGCTAGCAGCTGTCGTCGGGAGCTGAAGAAGCCGAGATCGAGTGCAGGATGAAGCTCCCGCAAAGAACAGAAGCAGCGTGCGCCAAAGGAGAAGAGGCAAACGAGGAGAAGGCAGGATGGAAAGAAAGAAGCGAATCCGAAGCTTGTTGGGAGAAAGATGGATGGAGGACGGGGCGGGGAGGGGAGCCGGAGGCGGGGCGGGGGAGACTCTGGGCAAGTGGGCAAAGGATGGGAGACTGCGGGGCTGATAGGTAAATGGCCTGCAGGGGCTACATCGACACGAAGTATCTCCAGGCCTCTTGGAGCTCAATCTGCGCGACAGTGGCACCTGGCCCGTAGATACCTACTATCTAGGTAGTAGGTACAGCATGCTGAGGGCTTTGTTAGTGCGGAATACGAGACGGTGCAGGGGCATGCTCGTATCTGCTCCCTGCGCACTAGGTACATGCGAAGCATACGGGCATTTCTTGCAGATAGGCAGGTACAAAGTGAATGCACCGACTCGAGAGACATGGACAACATGGCAGCCTCGTGAGAAAGGTCTCGGCTGGGAGTGTGAAGCGGCTGTTGGTGACACGACCAACAAGCGAGAGCGGCCTTGCTTGGTTCATGCTGCACGTACATCCCCGTACAAGCTGGTTTCGAGTGCACAAACACGCTTTTCAAAGACGTCCCTCCCATCACCGAGGTTGCCGTCTACATTTAGGACCATGTGCTCGTATGTACAGAGTACCCGCCTGTGGGTTGTCGTTCGTTGTTGCTCAAGAGGCGGTAAGCGGCCAAAGACGGCTTGTTGGACGACGAGAGTAATGGCAACATGTGCGGACGCGAGATTATGAGAGCCTCGCTCGCCGCACGTGTCTGTCTTGTTGGGACCGACCGCACAGAAACATGGTCGAAAGCAAAAGGGGCAGAGGTTAGTAGTAGCCTAGAATATCGGTGAGACGAGAACAGGTGGGGGGACAAGGACCTCGTGTCGGCGGCGAAGCTGGATGCCCCGAGACAATCCAGACCCTGTACGGAGGTTGGGCACTAAAGTATTCAGACCAGCTTAGGTCACTCGGATTACATAACACCGTGCAGCACAATACAGTATTGTATCCACATGCCCTGCCTAATTAGGCAATTCGTCCTCTTTAACGTCTTGCCAACCTTCCTCAGCGCCTTCTTCCACAGCTTCTATAAGAGCTTCCAGGCCAGGCAGAATCGGATTCGATTGGCTCAAAAGAAACTCAATCTCATCATATAGCTCTTCCCTTTGCTGGTTGGTTAGATCAGGCGGATCGCTGCCTTCTTCATATCCCTCGGGATGCGCGAAGACTGCAATGCCAATTCTGACCCACAGCACCCTGGTATCGATCGCTGAACCTCGGGCTACAGATTGCTCGTGCTGAGATTGTAAGCGGCAGAATGTAGCTTTAAGTAGGACCACGATTTGCCGGGACCTCTATTGCCACATAACCTTGCGGGCAATCAATGTATCTTTGATTTATTGTTCTCTGACTGGCTTAGATCCTTGCAAAACTTGCATTGCAGTCTTCGCGCATCCCAAGGGATAGAGAAGCGGAAGAGGACGTGGGCTGGACATCAACTGGACCACGCCACACCCGCCAGCGCAGACGGGCAAAAAGCATTGTGCATCATGTCCCGACTGATGCGTCGAGAGGCGGCAGCGGGAGAGGTGGGGGTTGAGCAAAGAGCCCGTGTTCCTGCCAATGTCGGCAAAGCACCTAGGTACTGTACCTCGGTACCTGTAGGCCATGGGCTCAAGCTCCAAGAGTACCTGCCCGCTGGGTATCCCTCAGCCCCACTCTCTTATGTGCACAGAACCGTGGGCATGATGGAGGGGTCCAGCATGCATCAAACTCGAGCTTCGCGACTTGGGGGAGCAACAAAGGGTCAACGTCAATGTGTGGCTTGCGTATCACTACGCCCTTGACCTTTCAACCGTCCATGGCAACGGCAAGGCCAAGTCAATCGTCATCAGCTTCCTGGACCACGTCTGTTGCCCAAAGCAGGCGCAAGTGCGCAACAATGTCGCAGTCGACGGGCATAGCTTCCTTGTCCCGGGCTTCCCCACCTTCCAATTACAACGAGACGAGGAAAGTGCAATCAAGCTGTGCAAAGGTTGCTGCCTCCCGAGAGCGTCTACTACACAGTACGGATCAATTTTGTGACTGGTATCGTCAGACTACCTACGTACTGCAGAAGCAAGCATCCGAGAGCGCAACGACAAATCATTCCCTTGCACCGCAAGTCGTGTCAAACTACGGAGGTTGGGCACTAAAGTATTCAGACCAGCTTAGGTCACTCGGATTACATAACACCGTGCAGCACAATACAGTATTGTATCCACATGCCCTGCCTAATTAGGCAATTCGTCCTCTTTAACGTCTTGCCGTCAGTTGGTCACTTGGGGTTTATGACGTTATCCCTATTGCCAACCTTCCTCAACGCCTTCTTCCACAGCTTCTATAAGAGCTTCCAGGCCAGGCAGAATCGGATTCGATTGGCTCAAAAGAAACTCAATCTCATCATATAGCTCTTCCCTTTGCTGGTTGGTTAGATCCGGCGGATCGCTGCCTTCTTCATAGGTTATTTCCATATAAATAGAGCACCCATTGGATGTTGCCGGGTATTCTTTCCACAAGCCGTTGTAGCTTCTCTTGCGGGAACAATGCCCAAGCTTTCTTCCACGTATTAATAAGCGTTGCCCTTGACGTAATCTTCTTCTTTGATGTGATGCATTTGAGCATGAACCATGCAAGCTCAATTGGTGATAGGTCCGGCGAATTAGGTGGCCAATTGACCGTTTTAAACCCCTTTTGATGCCAAAGCTCTCTATTGCGCCGTTGTGCATGTGAAGCCGTCCCTCCATACAAATTACTAGGGAAAGAGCTTTTCAAGCTGTAGAGTGAAGAAACGGTGCGAAAACCGGGGAAAACTGATTTGCACGGTGTTATGTAATCCGAGTGACCTAAGCTGGTCTGAATACTTTAGTGCCCAACCTCCGTACAGTCCCCACGACACCAGTCAGCCAGTCAATCGCACAGCTCGATGCCAACACGTGAGGGGCGATGCCAAGCTGGCCGATCTCGCGGGGGACGGCATGCGGGATAGATGCACCTCGTGGGCGACAAACCAGAGAAACCCACTCGCCGCTGCAACGGTGTACCGCTTCGGCCAAGGAAGCGGCACTCAAAAGTACGGCGATCATCCGCTCCGCCCTGAGTGACTGGCGGGAGGAGATTTCTTGCACGCGCTGCTTCAACTGCCACGATGGCCTGCCGGGTGCCTTGCAAAAAAAATGCCGCCGGCTCCCACCCAAGCGCTGTAGCAGGTGGTGAATGGGGGGCGTCATTTTTTGTAAGTCGCATGCCCGGGTGATGCAGACGCAGGCACCTTGGGAACAGCCCACTCTTACAAGTTACGACCTGTGGGGGACATTCAACTCTTGTCTGGCTGCCCTCGAGGATATCTGATCACTCTTGACCGCTCTCCCGTTTTCTACGAATTTAAAGCGGTCAGAGCCCGGCCTCATTGGGAATGAGCCAGGTTCGAGAAGCTGGTCCAGAGCATGGGTCGGCGGCTAAGATGATTATAATTTATGACGTTTGGTTCAGATTTGTCCCTGCTTTGTATGCAATCCTTTGCCCCTGAAGCTGAAGCTCAGCAGGGCAGACAAAACTGCGACCGCCTACATCGCAACCGAGTTACAGATGTGGCGGCGCATCCATTCCGCAGGTTGGTACGAAAATCCGTATATCTTTCCGAGCCCCTGGATCGCCAACCGATATCTCGATGCACGGATACACGCAGTATGTCTGAACCCAATCACTTTGCGGTATGGGGCTCCCTACAGTACAGGCTGCTTCTCCCCTTCCCCTTTCGCAAAGGGCTCAAGGGCAGAATGTCGAGCCCCCAACGTTGGCGTGCTTGCCGCCTCGACACGAAAAAGCAAATGCCCATGCGTCCAACTGAAGAACCTGCCGTTATATGGGCAGAGGAATAATGTCATGGCGACCCGAGCCTCGTGGAGTACAGCCGGGTAACTCTCGGAGCCCCGTGCTGTACAATCAGCCTGCATTCGCGGACCATTTCCCGTCGGTGACGCGAATAGAAAGATTGAGAATTGCTGCCGCAAGATACTGTCATGCGCATTTCTCGCTATTGCTGCGCGTCATCCTGGGCAGCCAAGCAAAAGCGTCAAGTTTCCACCTCCGAGACCTTTTGATGAACTACCAAGACAGCTAGTGCGCTACGGTCGCCAGCGTCCTCAGCGCACAGCAACGCAGTTACAGAAACAAACCTCAGAAAGGTATCTGTTTCATGATTGTGCATAAGTGGCGTCAAGTGCAGGGAGAAGCCGTCCATTTTGTGCCACAGTGGAGCAGTTAAGGAAGAGCCCCTATCCCTACTCCGTCTGGCCCACCGCCACTCATGCGTGGCATTGGGAGCCATTTCAAGTCGCCCTTGACGAGCCCGATGCCACACGCCACGTCGAATAATCGCAGGCCAGGACGCGATTTGCCGCTTCATAGCTTACTTCCTTTCCGTTGAGACTGGCACGCTCATGCCGTGAACCGACTCAGTGCAAGTTGAGGGGGCGGACATTGCGGACATTGCGGAATCGCCGCCTCGGGCTCAAGTTATCGCTGCGCCCCTCGTCAAGGCTGCCTTCTTCTGTCTTTGGGGGCCGTCGCTTTTTGCCCTGTCGAAATGGGGTCCTTGGACACTGTGGCATATTGGCACTACAACGTGCCAGAGGACAAGAAGACTGCCGAGTGTCCGCCGTTCCTCGCCTGCATCAGTGACAAGGATCGCCGCATTATTGGGTCTCCGGACGACGCCTTTACACTGCTCAGCTGGGACCGGGTCTGCGAGCTCGTGACCACTAATCGCCTCGACCTCTTTGAGCGCGTCCCGTCGCATCTCAGGCGATACAAGGCCTTCACGCACGCTCTGGCCAAGCGGTACGGCTCCGTCGCCGACTTCATCCTCAGGGAGCGGTTGCAGTGGTCACAACCCGTCGTTCCCAAAGGGGCCCCTTTTCGGCACGACAGCGATTGGAAGATCATCCACAACGACTGGCCCTATGGTCTGGACAGGCGCATCGTACACCTCGTTGTGTGGACCAAATTCGAGCTCGAGGAGAACGGGGCCACTGGTGACTTGACGGATGATGCGCGAGCCGAGATTGATTCTTTTGTATCAAGGACATTTCGGTCTCGGCTCCAGCCCAGTCAGGTAAGCTTAATACACTCTTTCCGAACAGTGTTGCTGTCGATCGTGAAGGAACATGGACAATTAAAGATGGGTTCAGTGATGTGCTAATTTATCGGTAGGTCGTGTGGTTCAAGAACTGGTCAGCAATCAAGTCCATTCATGCCGTGGAACATTTTCACGTCATGATGTTCGATCCTGATCCCGGATTCATCCGGGACATCACGGAAGGAGACGTGCCACAATGCTGCAGGCCTGACCTGTGAGCTCTTCGCAAGAGAGAGCACGGACTCAAAAGCCAGGTCCTTGTGCTGCCTTGCAACATTTTCGTTTCTCGTTGAATTCGTGGCATCCACCCCTTGTCATAGACAGCCCTAGATTGACCCCGAGAAGCCCAAAGACTGCTGGTCCCGACGTTCACATCAAGTCAGCTTTACCTCAGAAAAGATCATGTGCCATTGTGAAGCCCTTGCTTACGAGCTCCTAGCGGCCTAGCGCATCTTTCGTGTTTACCCTCAGCTCAACGGATGGCGCATCTGCAAAGGGCACCGCTATCGGCTTCTCCACCGCCACTGTAAGATGACACCCTGATCCATTATTGGGTTCATGGCCCTCCTCTCTCGTATAGCATGTGATGACCTCTGCGAGCCGCGCAGACAGGGCCTCGAGTGTGCCAAAGGACGAGGCCTCGATGCACTGCCAGGCGGGCATCATCGGCATTAGCTCTGCGCGGGAAATTCGTACAGACGCGGGAGTATCTCACCTCGACGATCCTGGCCTCGAGGGCTTGAAAGGTGTCGCAGGGAGCCCGAAAGTTGTCCACCTCGACGTTCACCACGACGGCCTGCTTGGCTTTGCGCTCGTTGTCGTTGATGCCCACGACAGTCGGCACCCGCAGCCCGTGCAGCCGCAATGTCCTGGCGCACATGTTGACCGGGCAATCGCTGTCTCCGTCCAAGACGCCCGAGAGCGTCAGACATGCGCCTTGTCCCACGAGCGACGCCTTGGGCAGCTTGGCCGTGATTTCGAGGCTGCGGACGGCTGCGGCGTTGACGAGAGGCTTCCCAGCTCCCGTCCCAGCGGCGAGCCGGTAGCCCGACAACGGATCGCAGCCCGTCAGACGGAGCCAGATGTGCGAGAGCACGCGGAACAGATCCAGGGGCTCGTCGCCGCGGGCGCTTCCCGAACCGGTGTTCCTCGCGGCCGGCAGGGCCTCGAGGCTTGCGAGGATGGCCTTGCTGAGCTGGCCGTAGTGAACCGTATCAGCATCCAGTGCGTCCCGCGCCGAGGTGGCGCCAAATCCCCGGCGAAGCACCGCGCGGGCCGAGACGAGCATCGGCTGTGGCCGGTCTCTCCGTCCCCAGGCGTCGTCGGGCCCTTGAACAGTCGTCTGCAGGTTCTTGACGCACACCACGGCCGGGGGCCGACCGACGGCCTCGCGCAGCTCCCAGGCGCTCTTCTGCGAGGCCATGACGGTGGATTGCGAGGTTTCTGCTCTCGATGCCTGCTCAATGCTCCCTTGGACTGCCCTGCGTAGTGCGCGATGGCGTTTGACGGATGTAATGAATCGCAGTTGCTCTGGATCAGCGGCTTCTTCTTGCCAGGCCACTGGTCCCAATCGGACTGGTCGAACCGGAATGGTGACTCCTCCGTCTTGGTTTACCCCCTCGCGCCAGACTCTGGGTTGAATCCGCTATGCGTCAGAGTCCAATATTGCAGTGCCGTCGAGAATGAGGTTTGCCAAACTAAAGACTTTTTTGCTGGACGAAGTGCGGGGGGGAAATGCGCTCCAAAAGTAGACAGCCATCCGCCAACGTTGTTGCTGATGGAAAACTCATGACTGTGGGTCTCGCTACTCGTAAACTCTTAGCAATAAAGCTTTCGATGTTGAAGAGCCATACTTGCCTTGGGCAAAGGTGATGCATTTGCCCGCCACGGCGCACCACTTAGCCGTCCGCCAAAACATCTGAGGGTATTTTAGGTCGCTGGGCTACGCTCTCCTCGCGTCGGCGAAATAAGTTCCGCTTACCCTGTACGGCCACTTTTTTTCTCTGTCCCCGAGTTGTCAGATCGACGACGAGCCGAGACATTCCGGTGGTAGTTGATCGCTTCCGGCGCCGGTCCCGAGAAATCAACGACGTGAGCCGTGCGGGGAACCCGCTGATGAGCATCACCGTCCAAAGCCACCAGGCTATACTTGGACACCTTGCCAGCGGCGTTGTCCCGATCCTCTGACCCAACCCACGAACCGAGCCATCTCCTCCCGCGTTTCCCCTTTCAAACAACATGTCCGTTCCCTTGGCCCCCAAAACACGGCATGCCGAGGCCCACTCTCGGACGACCGACCCAAGCCGAGGCAAGACTCCGGCTGGGGTGCCATTCAGCACAACATCCCGGCCTGTCGATGCAATGAGAGACTCACCAACGCTTCCCGCACAGTCCTTGATGCAGTGGCCGTGTTCTCGGAGCAAGGGAAGCACACGTTTGACCCCACGAAAAGGTGGTTGAAGCAGGGAAGGCCACCTTGAACCCGAATGTCCCCTCCCCCATGGACTCCGGGGCCAGAACTTCACGATGTGCCGCGGGGGGGGGGGGAGCACAAATCAGGCGCGGCTCGGCAGCACACCTTGATAGGGAATATGTCAAGGTTGCAATGGTGGAGGATCAGAGCTCAGGGGCTCCGGGGACCATTTGCAACGTAGGCCCCATCCTAAACACTCCGCCGGCGACGCGCTGACTTTGTCGTTGATCCAGAGCCATTGCTGATGCGATCCTTCGGCTCGAGGAGTTGATCTAGCTCATCCAGCTGGAGGAGCGTGCCTATGCCATCCGTCAAGCCTGACTGAGTGGAGGAGTATGGCTCCATGTCATTCGTGCCGACTTGCTGCCCGTGAATGTCGCCGTTGGTCCAAAGACAATAATGACTTGTCGTTCGCGGCGGCATTTGGTCCAAGGAGGATGGACAATAGTTCCTTTTCCTGCCGGGGCAATGTAACCAAATCTTCACAACCTGCCGGCATCATGATTCCCAGCTCCATCCAAGTGGATGCTGAATCAAATCAAGTCCGTATCCCTCACAAACTTGTTCTAGAAGGCTTCTCCCAATTGCTTCCTTTTCAAGACCATGGCGCATTTCAACAAGCTATACGCGCAGAGCTCAATGCCGTAGCCAACTTCATGCAGGCATGAGACCGTCGGGTCGAGCTGAGCTGGGGTTGACCCGTAACGTAGCTGTGAAACAGATGGAAAGCTGGCAGCAGCCCGGTCATAGTTTCGGATTTGAGGGCCCGGAATGCTGCGCATGTGCGGTCCGTAGCTCTCGCTTGCGCTTCAACACCATGTGTCAGTTGATGTGTCTATTCTTCTGCATATACCGGATCATTACCTCATTGCAGAATGTGCTTGGCAAACGAGGCTCACCTTCGGTCCGCTGCGATGCAGCGCCCCCACACGCGACAGAATATGCATACCAAGACCTTGCTTGGTGTTTTGTCATCTTTTCTGAAGGCTTTGGTGGAGCCAGATGGAGAGCACAGTAGCTGCGTGATCGGCTTTTCGAACGTGATCCGTGCCCTATCATCATTTCGTCCACATCAAGTGAGCTCTCGATGGATATAGTAGAAGCTCTGGACAAGCTTAGCCCCGTGCGCGAAGGGGTGAGCTCGTCTTGTGTGAAGAGAGATGTTTGGGTAGGTGTTTTGAGAGAAGCAGAGCTATAGAGTGTGAATCTCGCAAGAAGCTAGCCAAGCCCTCTTATGGTAGTGGAGTCAAGCTACAATACCACAAGATCACAGACTCATGCATGAAAAGCCGAGACGAGCCCTTGAAGCTGGCATCTGGCTCCGGATGATTTTGCGCCATGAATAGATCATCACCGCAGTCGGATTGTCAAAGCGATAGACTGGGCTACAACGAGAAACGTCCGCTTCAATAGTCCCATAGACATGACAAGATGGGCGGAGAGAGAATCTGTGCGCCCTTCTTGGAGCGCCAAGCCAACCTCGTCCTGGAGGCATATCCGATTTGAGCGAGATATTCACGGAGCAGACTTCAATTTCTGGACTGTATTTCTGATCTGATGTGTCTTCTAGACTGCAAGAATCAATGTGATCAGGGGTTTCCAAGAGTTGGCTCGGCAGAGCTCTCATGCCGACATCCCTTGATGTTGTCGCCAAGAACGCATGTCTCCCGGCATCCATCTCGGCGGAGAGACGCCGGTGCTTTCCCGTATCTGGAAGCTGGAAGAAGCACACCTTCGATCAGGTGTGCCGGTGGCTATTCTGCAGGTGTAGACGAACGACTTCGTCCAGAGGCCCCTTGTGAGCTGGCTTGAAGTGGATGGGCGATATGTTGCTAGACTCGGACGACCGGCGGATAAGGCCATCTATTCGTGCATGGCTCTTGGCACATGACGCCAACGGTAATCGGCAAAGCGTCTTTCTCTCAGCCGCTGGATGATCAGAGGGTGACATGACTATCGTCATTATTCGTCTCCCATGCTGGGCGGCGAATCCATGCTCGCTAGATCCAAGCAGTATCAAAGAAAGTATATGCGGAGCACGGAGCTGTGGCCACCAGCGACGGACCTCTTAGCATTTCGCCGTGAAAGACGAGAGCTGTTCGTGATTTCAATATCGATAGCGCAAATTTTCATTCGAGCTCAGGACACGAACTCTGCAACTCTTGATATGCATAAAGGCATGCGATATTTGAGATCGTAAGCTCAATATCAGCCACAGCCCGAGTTGATGGACCTGTCAAAACATGATCAAAGGCACATTTCGACCGCGGCTCGCGCTGTTCGATGTCAAGATGGGCTTTGGCTGTCGGCTGTTGTTCTGCCCGGTCCAGTTGGGGAGGACCGCTTTGACGTGGACGTATCTACCCGGGGCATGTGGTTCTGCTGGTGCCCAACCTCATTGCCCGTGCGGAGATGGACGGCCTCGTCGACTTGACATGGGAGTAGGATATGATGATTAGCAGGGTCAGAATGAGGATTGGGCTCTACTGTATGTAAGACCAGGATTATACTCGGTAGGTTTTGTATGCAAGGCACGGTGATGTGCTTCATGCACGAGGCACGGACGATCAACATGTTGGTGTAGACTTGTCACTCGGAGCTCTCTCTCATCGAATATGTGCTCGAGGATGGCGGAGGTTGTAGTTGCGCAGACCCTCTGTTTGAGAATGAGTACATCCCAGAGTTGTGCCATTTCCACGAATGCGACCAAGGGATCGAAAACAGGCTACTTCGTAGGTGACGAACGGGACCGGGGTTCTATGCCCATGCGGTTTAGAGCATCACCAGCGGTTCAGCGGGCCTTCCCGACGTGGAACTCCATGCGTGCCGTGTGAGCGTGAAACCGTAACAGGTCGCGCTGCTAGCGGAGTGGAGGTGTGGATGCGCGCTTCGCTAGGACTGAGTGGTGGCGTGCGGTAACTGCGAAGTCGCCAACGAAAGCATACCGGCAAGAATAATCGGGACCCCCAGCACCAGGATCGGCGGCGACTTCACGTGCGGCCCCTGTTTGGTCGTAGCCGTGGCCGCTTCCCCGTGGATGGAGGGCTGCCCAGATGAAAGGCGGATGACGAGGGCTGCTGTGACTGCTGCCAAAAGGGATTCGCCGTTGCAAGCGCTGGCTGAGCTTCCAAGAGCATCGCGCGAGTGGCAATGGACCTGATGTGGGTGGCAGGCAGGCCAAGAAGTATTGTCGTCGTAAGTAGAGTGTGTGTGACGAATAACGGACCAGTCAGCGATGAAAAAAGTCGGTTTCCATGTCTCCGAGGCGCAGAGAGGCTTAGGGACCTGGCACTAGAAGCGAACAAGGCCCCTGGCATCTTGTCCGCTGCAGCCTCTGACTGGCCAAGGTCGGGCGCTGACCGCCCACCTATCAACGGGCCGACCCACGATCAAGGCAAGCCGGGGGTGGGCGTCGAGGGCGGCGCGGAAGCGACATGTCTTGGTTGGAGATACAATAGTGGCTCTTGAGCAGAAGCTCACGCATCGTGGAGAGCTGAAAGGATCTTGGGAGCTGAGGGGCTCCTAACGAGAAGTCAAGTGAAGCCAGGGCAGGCGCGGGGGATCTCTGCTCCGAGTGTGGAGAGAACAACGGGATGCTAAATGACGGAAGCCACCCCCATCGGGCAGGCAAGGGGTACGTACTTGCGAGTGCTAGCTTCCAGTTGCATCCCGGGGAAAAGACCAGACCTCGGGCGGATAGTACGGCCAGAACACATGCGCACTGTGAAAGCCTCTCATCCATCATCTGACTGCCTGATTATACTAACCTATTAGCAGTCGATTGGGCCATTTACCATCCAAGTCCCGCAAAGACTGTTGCAAAGCTCTCGTGACCGCATTTATTTGATGGGGTCACGAGTGCCATCCACTTACATGGATAAAGCTGGAGTAACAGGCAGGCCTCGCTTGCCGTGTTCAAGATGGGTGCAGCCGCAGCATGTCTCAGAACTTCTTCTCACGGTTTGGACCCGGCATTCTCACGACAACGTGGCTCACCAGCCCTACCTACCCAGGATTCCTCAGTCTCGATTGTGGGAGGGTGGCACGCAGATGGAACGCGGTTGAAACAGCCTCAGCTTCCATCTCGCCGGCTCCATAAGAGTCGGCCAAGAAACGAGCTTCATCAAAACCAGAATGAGAGATGATGTTGATACTGGAACCCTGATGCAAGGACTTTTGTCCAAATTATGGACTTGCGTTGGAGAGCTCTACAAGTTTCTTTCATACATTTTACAATGCCAGGTATCCGAAGATGCCAGGTCCGTCGATGAATGCTAATACCGGCAAAGAAGCCACATGTATTTATGTATGACCCACCAATCGACAAGACACCTCTACCCGTAATGAGCCCTTTACAGACGGCACTTGAGAGTTCGAATCATGTATCGCAACGACGGTATATTGAGCCTTGAGCGGACGCCATGACCAGATTGGCTGAGGCAACATAAATCCCTACGTAGCTTGGACCGCGATGGATCCTACCTGCATCTCGAGCCGCCGTTCGCAGGACTTCGTATCTTCAGCCGCAGTCCTGGGGCGACCCATGAAAATCGGATGCAGGTGCCAAGCAGGAACAGGCACGGAAATGAGACGATGGCACACGAGCTGCGCGGCGACGTCGCCTCCCGACAATGATTGCCCCGATTCTCAATGCCACTCAAACTGCACGTCGACAGGAGAGTCCGACGCAGCTTCTGCACTTGGGCCGCCTTTCGCCGTGAAAGGGGCCCATTGAATGGATCGAGAAGCAACAGCGGCTACGTGTTTGGGCAAGTAGCCAGACGAATCTCTGGCCAAGCTTCCCGCCCTTGGCAAGATAGTTAACAAGAAGGATATTGGCGCGACTCGGTGCTTCTCGACAGCTACTAGCCGGAATCAATCAACTCATCTCCAAGACGAAGGGTGGCCACCCCCTCGTGACGGTACGAAGTAGCATCCAGCGTGATCGAGTGCACCGTGAGCCAAGGAAGTATTCCGTACAGTCCAGCACTTCGTACCACTGGATGCAAGTGTCGCCTCTGGACAATGGACGGCGGCAATAACCCTGTCCATGGTGTGTACCTGGGAGTGGATTTGCAGCTGCTCCCCAACTCCGTCCGGCCCCACACCTCCACACTCTTCCTTCCAAGTTTCCACCCCACTCGGCCCACCACTCCCCCGCCGTGGTCGACGGCAGGTCCGCCTTTGGTGTCCCCACTTTTGTGCGCTGCAGAATCCCGCAAGGGCCAAGGCAGGCGCTGCCCCGGATTGGACTTCTAGCCTGGACTCTAGACTGGCCGCTCAGTGCTGGACCCTCAATTGCAACGGGCCCGTCCTTCTAGCCAAGCTGCTGCTCCCAACTTCGTACACTTTTCCGTGGTCCAATCGCTCGCATCCCCAAGAACCACCCAGACGAAGCGGCGTATTCGCTTGATGATCCCGCCCAACCCTCAGGAGCCAGTACTTGCAGTATCGCTGCTTGTCCATGGGCCGAGAGACCGTGTATCGGCCGCCCCCCCGTCTACCGGTAATATCATCGATCCTTGACAGCCAGTTCATGGAAATGCAAAGGCCTTGATGGCACGGTTCTCATGCCTGCGGCCTCTCGGCATCGTATTTCCCGTGGCTCTCTCCAGAGCCGGAGCACTCGCCTTGATGCCTCCCTCCATGGCGGGTTTCTCTGCCTGCACCTTTGCGTCAAAGACTTGGTTCGCATGCTGTTGGATGACGGGGTTGCGTACGCCATAGACTGTTCGAGTTGGCACAATGGCACAGTTGGCCGCTATTCCTCGCAGACACACGACAGCATGCTGCATGCAAAGTACATGCCATGCCAGTTATGCCAAGATGACCATCCGCCCGCAGCCGTCCTGGTCCCTTGCTCAAGACTCTTCCGTTGGTCCGCTGTCTGCCAAACCTCATTTTCGGCTGCGAGAAAAGACTGGTCCCGATAGCCCCTCTCTACATCGGATCATCAACGTCGGACATCTCCCCGGTTACGACCCGGGGCACGACTTGGGGGAGTGCTCGAGGGTTGTCGCACCTTTGGCTGCCATCTGCCACAGCGGCTTGCCCTCGACGCCAGTCCGTTCGCCCACCGTCGCGCCTACACCCCTGGAAACCGCGCTCTCATCACAGCTTCGGACCTGTGCCAAGCCATGGAGAGACCTGGGAATAAGTCCAATGAGCCCGTTACGTACAACGGTTCTGTCGGGTGGCCCATGTGCACAAGCGCTCTCGCCCACCAACCACCCTCCTCGCTGGGCTAGCGGCTGGGTGTGTGGACCGGGGTCCCCTGCCAGCATCTCAGCACGGTAGCCTGTCGCCGATGCAGAGAATCTTCCCGTCGGCAGGCGATGGCGTCTTCTGCTGCTCGGCCAGGTCCTAGGGCCCTGAGGGCTGTACCACTCTGTCGGCGCCGACTGGCCAGCACCTGGTTGCCCGTCCTTGCTGCTCTCGCAGTAATGCGTCCTCTTCTTCCCTCCGACAGACGCGAGACCGGTAATAGACACCGGAACGCGGTCCGTACACACCCTGGAAGAATTTATATCCCCCTCTCCCACCCTCTTATTCCTCTTGTACCATGGCACGGGTTGCTCTCCCTTCCTGTCTTTGAGTACTCTTAAGGAGCTGTCCATGCGACCCTTGAACGTCCAGCATGCTGTAGCATCCCGTCTACCGAAGCATCGTCGGCTCCCCCTCTCGCCGCCTTGCGTTCTGAAATATCAATTCAAGAGCTTCATCGAGGAAGCGTATGAGCTGCTCGCTGGGCAGACCCGACCTCACTTGGACGGCTCCAGTACGACTGGCCAAGATAGTCTATAGGCTGCGGCCGATTATCCATCAGATATATCTCGACTTTTTCCCGACGACAAAGCCTTGATTCAACTTATCAGGACACTTTTACCACGCACGAAATCAACGTCATTAACGATTTAATACATTTGACTGGCCTCTATCCGCAATGGCTAATTTCTCCGATGCCTCTTTCGCCAGGGCCACCATCTGCATCCCGCCCTTTATCGAAGAGAGCAATTTCGGCAGCGTAGGAGGCTGTAAGTGACGGAATGATGAAGCACGAGAGATGGTCGGTGCTGACTCCTGGCAGATGTCGACGGCCGACTTTGTCGGCCGATGGGATCAGTCAGGTGCTGTCTGCCATGCCCCATGACGGACTGGTTCTACCCGGATAGCTTCAAAACGACCAGTACGGTCGCCAACTGGATAGCCACCATCAGCGGGATATGTTGCTCGCTCATGCTCCTGTCATGGGTAGCTCTTCCTGTTGAGAAGACGAATCGACATTACCTCAGCGTGTGTTTTGTCCTTGGTGTCTTGCTCATGAGTGTAAGCCGATGCCATTGCGTCCAAAGCCGAGATCACCGCGTACTGACAGAATAGCTTGGCTTCATCGTTCCTCTGGCGGCACAGCCAGACCAATGCTTCGACGCAATTACGCCCAACGACATGCGATCCAGTGCCGTCTGCGGTATTTCCGGCTCCTTCATCATTCTTGGCGGTTGGGTCTCCGTTGTCTGGGCATTTCTTCGGTCACTTTCTCTGCACCTGCAGATCTGTTGGCAGGTTGTCGTGGGTCGCAAGTTTATGATTCTCTCTCACATCGCCGGCTGGGGTCTTCCATGTCTGGGTCTTATCCTGGCCCTGGTTTTGAGCGGCGTCTCGTTCCGCTTTGGAGCCATTTGCCACGTCAATCATCCGAATAGCCTGGCCGATCTCTGGATACCGCTTCTTTTCTTCGCAGGGACCACGGTCGTCATGACATTCGCGACCTTTGGCTACTGCCTCAAAGTTTATCTGGCCGCAATGTCGGACGGCTCTGCTTCAACAGAAGGCTCGGGGCTTCCAGGATATAGCAACAGCGTCGCGACCATGACACCTCGTCAAGCGTATCATCGCGTCAAACGTGTCATAGCGCTGCAGTGGCGAGGCATCCTCATTGTGTCTGTAATTATCATCGACGTCATCTTCTTCGCTATTGTTCTCGTATTCCAGGACCACATCGTCCAAAACGCAACCGACAACCCAGAAGTTGCAGAGGAATGGATTAAATGCCTGGTGGCACACATGGGAGACAAGAATAAATGCCTGCATACAGCCAGGGCAATGGTGGTCAACGAGTCGACCATCTCTGCGGTTTTGTTCCTCCTCGCCGTAAGTATTTGCCAATCTCTGCCGACCTGGCGCTTCGAGAGGCTTACAAGGATCTACCAGCTGAACGGCATCATTATCTTTCTTACACTTGGACGATGGTCCATGGTGACTGGATGGTCCGACCTTTTCAAGAACATTGCCAACAGTAGGAAGAAGGAATTCGTCTCGGTCGACGCTCGCTACGATTCCAAAAGAGACTCCAAGGCGTACGAGATGCTCTCCAAGGATTCTAGTGTCAGCATGTCGCCGATATCGCTCGTCTCTCCCGCAAGATCGCCATCCGTGGGAAGAGAGAAGTCGGAATACTTTGCGCAAACGGGCTATCAGTACCGACCCCCGACACAGTCGTATTCGAGTCCTCGGCCACCACAACAGGCCGTATTTACACCGCCACACTCGCCGGGACACCCAAGAAATTACGAAGGCGAGCTGAACCCACTCGGTATGCACAGGGTTTAGACGATATGCTCGTGCAAACATGTTTTGGCATGAGTGGTAATCGGTGCTCTGGCGACTTTTAGAGGCTTTGCTCTTGCGAGCGCGAGCATATTCTGGTGACTGTTCCTGCTTAGGTGCAGTATGCGCGACTCATCGCGAACGAGGTCTGTGACTCGAGGTCGTGTCGGGCCAATGCGGATACCATGGGATGAACAGCGAGGCGTCCAGGATCTTGATGTTTTTTGTTTCCACATTCCCGTTATATGGGGCATTTCCTGTACGTATTACTCACCTATTTGCTAAAGCAACACGTGTACTTTCATCACTTGAAGCATTTCCCGAGACCCAAAGCGAGGCTGAAGAGAGAAGTAGTTAAAATTGCGGTCCTGTGGGACATTAGAGTACACTGGAAGTGGATCACCTTGACCGTCGAGTGACTCGAGTCAGAGGGCGCGCGTCATGAAAACGAAGGTCCGGAGTTTCGGGGACATGGACGGAGCGACACGGCTGTTTACGCCGGATGCCACGGAAGCCAATCCCCGCAGCTTGGGTAAGCAAAACGCGATGGGAAGCCTTGACAGCGCAACAGAAGACTCTCCACAAGCAACAAGCCCATTGCGGCTGACAATGGGATTCGAGGTGCCCATTGCCTGTTCCGAGTCAAGCCCGAGTTGAATAACTGGATAGGCGGGCGCTAGCGGGCGCGGCCCTTGGACGCCGGCGCTGCGTGACGCGAGTCTTGCTCATCGCGCCGGCTCATCTAAAGCACTGTAAATGGCTGCGTCGTCTCCTTTTATGCGGCCCCTCATGCCCGACGCGCCAGTCAGCATGGAGAGGAGACAGAAAAACAGCCAGATCCAAGGCGCCCGTCCCCGCTCGCATAGGAGAGCGGCGGAGGAGTTGCGCGGTGGCGGACGACTGCTGGGCCCCCGAAAGTGCCGGCGAACCGACGCAGGAGCCGCCTTCGACCCACGATGACGCCCTTTGACGCCCTTTTTCTGTCCGGGGGGAGCGGACTTTAATATTATGCCCTTCCCATGGCACACATGATGCTGATTGCCGGCGTCCGGCAGCATCGGGCGCGGCAATTTGGGGGGGCTTCCATGCGGTCGCCATGATTCGTATAAGAGCCGGGGGCTGCTGCTCAGGTGTCGCGAGAAGAGGCTGGAGGCAGGGCCGATTATTGAATCCTCACCAAGACGTCTTTTGAGCCATTCGGAACTCTGAAAGAGTTTGGAGAGTCGACTTTGCAGCTGGACCAGACGACGCCGGACTCGAGCCGGATTTCTGACGAGCACTCGACAGAACGCACTCTTACGCGAAGCTTTCAGACACATCATCAAGTCATCTCAAGGACGAGGGTCGACTTCGAAAACCTCACGACCGACCAAGGAGTTGGGAAACTGGTGGCGGCGACGGGTGATTGACGACTCCGATGGCGGCTGGTGGGGCCCTCGAGCGGGCAAGGGAGGATGCCGCTAAGACCAGAGCTCGGGGCCACTACGGCTATCAGGCCAATGGCCAGCGGCGCAGCTCCATAGAACGTCCCCTGCTGTCGCCGCTGCCCCTGACGCAATCCGACGTGGGGATCGCCGCCAGCTACGGCTACGGCTCCGCCGCCGACTCGGAACTCTGGCCCCAACCGAAGCGCCCGAGCCGATCCAGCATATCCAGCTCGTCGAAACGGCCGACTCGCCGTCCGCGCTGCAAAATGTTCTTGATTGTCATACTGCTCCTGCTCGTCGGGCTCGTCCTGTACGTGCGCCGGAGAGAAGCCCGCCTCGGCGAGCCGTGGGAACCGGATCCCGAGACTCGGCGATTCAGCAAGCAGCCGCTCCCGCCTCCACTGAATCGAACGAGCATCACCAACTACGAGCTGCCGCTCCGCACGCGCGGGCGCAACATTGTCGACGCCCGCGGCCGGCGCTTCCGGCTGTCGTCCGTCAACTGGTACGGCGCCAGCGACGAGCTCTTTGTGCCGGGCGGGCTTGACGTCCGGCATCGAAACGACATTGCCGATCGGATACGACGCCTGGGCTTCAACAGCGTCCGCCTGCCGTACGCCGACGAGCTCGTCACCTCCAACCCCGTCATCGACGGCCGCCTGGTAAGCGCCAACCCGGACCTGGCCGGCCGCCGCGCTCTCGACGTCTTGGCGGCCGTCACCGAGGCTTTGACCGACGCAGGCATCGCCGTCATCATCAACAATCACATCACGAGCGCGACCTGGTGCTGCGGAGCGGACCCCTGCGACGCCGGATGGGCCAATGACCACCTCGGCCCCCTGTGTCGGGTCCAGCAGACGGAAGAGCAGTGGATTCGGAATTGGGAAACCGTCATGGACAGGTTCGTCGACAACCCGCTCGTCATCGGCGCAGATCTGCGCAACGAGGTCCGCGGCCTGTGGGGAACGATGCCGTGGGCCAAGTGGGCCGCTGCCGCCGAGCGATGCGGCGATCGGCTGCTCAAGATGAATCCCGACTGGCTCATTGTCGTCGAAGGGACCGAGTCCGCAAACGACCTATCCGGCGCCCGGGAGCGGCCCGTCGAGCTCAGCGTGCCCAATAGGCTCGTCTACTCGGCGCACGTATACTCGTGGTCCGGCTGGGGCAGCCTGGACGGGCGCTTCGCCCAGCGGACCTACGAGTCGTTTGCGAGCACCATGAGGCACAACTGGGCCTATCTTGTCGAAAACGACATCGCGCCCGTCTGGGTCGGGGAGCTCGGCGCGCCGCGGGAGCCGGGCCGCGGCGACGTGCACTACTGGAAGAATCTCTGGCGGTTCCTCAAGTCCATTGACGCCGACTTTGGATACTGGGCCCTGAACGCGCGCAAACCAAAGGACAATGAGCCCGAGACGTACTCGCTCGTCGCCGACGACTGGGAGACGCCCGTCTTGGATTATCGGATGAAGGATATGCTTGAGCTGATGCGGGCATGATTCGTCCCTTGACGTTGCGTGTTGCACTTGGCTTGACTTGCAAAGGCCGACGTGGCTTGAATGAAACGTGGCTTACATGGCCACGACGATACACATGTATATTTGTAATGTTGTTTGACCAACGAGGCGCTCATGGCGTCGATATTTGGTTCCTCATCCAGCTCGCATCCATCACCTTGGAGGTTGTCGAATTTTCTAGGCGACGCAATTGGTTTACGGCTCGCCTTGGGTAGCAGAAGAGCGGTAGGCGTTGGAGGTGACCACCAGTCATGAATATTCAAATAAAGACTTTGATCAGTACGCTTTCTGTCGAATTGATGATGAGCTCGTTCCGTCCTGCAGCTGTAGATTCCATGCGTTGCTCTCGGGAATGGAAGAGACGAAAGAGGCGGGCCGAGGCGTTTAAGTGCCTGCTATCGATAAGACGCCCAGGCAGACGATCATGCAGATCAACTCAAGTACTTTGCAGGCTACGCGCTGTAGAAGAGTGACTTTGGAAGTAATGGCCTGAATAGTACCCAGGTACCTACCTGCGGGCTTCCGTCGAGACTCCAAGGATATCGTCATTCGACATCATCACATCCCATCGTCACCGTCACCATCACCACCACTTGCGACTTCGCGAGGCGACCTTCCTCTCGTTTGTTGCGTGCACTTGCCTCTCGTGTCACTCTACCGCTCGTGCGACTCCCGATTCTCGCCCCAAGACCGGACCACTACAGGCGGGTTTCAATACCAGCGGCTTGCCATTCAACACGTTTCGTCCAATCTGGCAACGTTCCAAAGCTTTCTTCATGCCCCGCCGAGCTACTGCGTTATCCGCGGTGGTGAGGCCGGCATCTATTACCTAAGAAGTCTGCCATGGACAAAGAAGATGCGGTCGCCGACGTTCGCGACTTTCAGCCCGTGACTGTGGGGAAGTGCTACTCTCAGACAGCAGATGAAAGAGTGCGTATACAGCCTTATTTCCCCTGGCACCCCTAGCACACATTGCGTCTCTCGGGCCATGAAGTTTGCGATTCAGCCTTGTTTTGTGCTAACCGGCTTTGTGTTATCTATTCAGTTCGGAAGCGGTGCTAGCGAGGCTGTTCGCGAGCGCGAGCGCTCTGCATCCTACCTCTTTTCCGTGCAAGACCAATCCCCCTTCGATTGGCCAGCCTCTGGCGGTGACTCAGAGAACGATGGCGCCGAGGCCTCAATATATCGGCTCGTGCCGACCATGCAGAGATATCGCAACAATCTGACGGCACTCTCACAATTCTACAATGTGCGTCTCGCCAAAACACGATACAATGCCGCCTCAGGCTGCAGTCTTTCATTATTACGGCTCGGATTGATCAATATTGCTGAAACTCCATGCAGCTTTACCTGGTAGCTTATCAGGGTCAGATCTTTGCCTACGTTCCTCGAAGCGTGCCGCGGCAAAGCCTTCCTCGGCACCCCGATGCGCGGTTGGTACCTCGTCCCAGCGATGTGTCGCTCCACATCGGGGGTCATCAAGATCCCAATAATCCCCATACAATCAATCACTTGATGGTTGGTTCCTTCGGTACAGACGAAATCATGGTAGCATGCTACGACGACGGCGATGTAGTTGCCTACTGGACGCGCGAAATCCTAGACTGGATCACGGCGAAATCGTCCCGCTCGGCAGAACGCGCCTTGCCGGAGCAAACAAAGGCCGATATAGGTCACATACACCCTGCTCCTCGGCCATTACTTCACGAGAATGTCGGCGATTCAGCGTGGGGGATGGCTATCCATAAACAGTCTCGCCTCATTGCCGTGAGCTCTAACCGTCACGAGGTGACAGTGTTTGCACTGGGATTGACGCAGATATCACGTCGGAGGTCAGAGGCGGCATTCTCTGACTTCACAGAAGACGGATGTGCCCATGTGGAATCGCTTGTGCGTCGACGAACCAGAAATTGGAGAATCGTGGTATATCTCGGGCCTCTCGCGGACAACATCCCGAACTTGTGCTTCATCGACGATGAGAACGGCTCGGCCGACATGATTTGCGCCGTGGACATCAAGGGGGCTATATGGTTGGCCGATATCTGGAAACCTTCTCAGGCTGCAATCCGGATTGACCCATGTAACTGCGGTCATATGAGGAACTCCGAATCTTGGCCGGAATTGTCCAGGTAAGGCTCGTGACAAGTGAATCGGAGAACGCGTCTGAACTAAGCTCTTTCGCTAATAACCAGTCTTTTTCAGGGGCTGGGGAGTTCTCGCACTTCCAGCGGATGGCTTCTTGAGAGTTGAAACTGTGGAGGAATTGCTCGGTACGGCTAGCAAAAGCCTCGACATGATAACGAGTTGGACTCTGAGCTCCGAGTCTTGTCTGCGAGATATTCCAGACAACCCATGTTTGCCTGAAACCCGCACCTCGCCTCTCCGGCTACCGCCACACCTGCATCAGTTTAATCCGTTACTTGGTTGGATACCCGGCAGCTCGGACGAATCAGACGACGAAGTGACAGTCTATGAGGAAACGGATACCCAAGAGTTGGAGGGGTCGGAGGACGAGGACGAGGACGACACAAGCTATGGCAACGTTGACGAAGGCGACGGCGAAGACGACTCCGAAGACGACGACGACGACGAACAAGATGGAAGCTCACAAGAGAATGCAAGTGAAGATGCTGGATATGGTGGCAACGCCAATAACGTTGCGGTCGCAGGTGCGGGTCCATGGCATCATGGCGACATGGTACACGCGTCTCTAACCTTTGCAGTGCCGATTCCGTTCTACAATCTGATATACGGAGAACTGGACGCCGAGCCCGCTTATGATATCAATGAAGTGACAGCACACACCAACAATCACGGCGCCAACCACAGTATCGTTCCTTGGTCTGATCAAAGTCAAGTCGCGGTTGGCAGCGAAAACCTCAATGGATCGAGCCAATCGACCAGAGAATCTCTTGGCGCCCATGAATGGCACACGGGTTGGGATTCTACCTCTTCGCTGGATCTTGATAGGCTGGACATGGCCTACTTCCCGCACGCCGGACTCGCGAGGCCAGTGCCCCAGGAAACCACCGAATTGGCGTCATTTCTCAGAATGAATATCAACCCTCGAAGCACACAAAGTCGTGATTCTTCGGTGCTTGAGAAGCTGTCCAAACGATACTATGTCCTCCGGCTGCACGAGAAGGAACTAGAGCTCCGTAACCTGGATCAGGAAACAAAGGGCTCCGCTCGAGAATGCGGTATTCTGTGTCCACAGGCAATGGAATTGGGACCTCTGGCCATGAGCCCGTCGACGAATCTTCTTTTTCGACACACGAGCCGACTTAGCATGGTGGCGTATCTACCAGAGATCTCTTTGGTGGCGGTAGCCTCGCCGATTGGGCGCGTTCTGTTGGTCACACCGACGAAGCTGGCAACGCCGGTTAAAAAGGGTCAGGGAAAGCTCCACCATGGCTTTCGGGTGGATTGGGTTCTACCGAAGCGATCAGACGAAGAATTGCATCGGCGCACCGTGCGGCCGCTGCACGGCATGGCAGTGGCGCCGGTACAAGAATCTGGACCGAGAGGCGAAAGGCACAGAACTGGCGTTGAGGGACTGGCTCCGCGACGGTACCGCTTAATGCTGCACTATCGAAGTCACGACATCCTTACGTACGAGATTACTCGGGAGACGGAGACCGGGAAGCTTTGCATTCTCTGAAGGACGACCGGGCCCGGAGTCGGGCCAAGGGATGCAGAAGATTTGGAGCGCCAGTCGGCGACCTCCGGAAAGCGGGCATTCGATTCCTCGCCATGCACCGGGGCGGATGGGCTTGACAATGTGCACGTACTGTACTGTAGATACCCCCTTGCATGTAATTTGGAACATGAATTTTCTTGTCCAACATGACAGATTCTTTCATTTGCAGTGCATAAAGGGAGATGGGACTGGTCATCTCTCGGGCCATCGACTGTACAATATGCGAGCAAGGTCGACGCACCTGGCAGGATAAAATCACTGGAACGGCGCTGAATAGAGAGGCAGGCGGGTGTGATGCCTCTGTGTACTGCGAAAAGTGAGACATGCCGGATGGACAAGGCGCCGTCGATGATTTCACAAGACGGGACCGCAGTCTTTGCAGTCTTTACCGTACAGTTTCCATAGTCGTTACGAGACATGTACCGTCAAGACGTCGGCGGCGGGTGACACGACATTAAAGGCAGCATAGGGCATGCGGTGAGAAAAGCATGTCAGATGCTCATATTTAGGATTTGCAGCGTCAAGTGCGGTTGCGATGGATGGAACCCGACAGTGGCGCGGGCAGGGCTGGCTGGGGATGCGTCTGACGGTCGTGCCGGGTTATGCAGAGGCGGGGAGGACGGGCCCGTGTCCCCGCGACAAGGGGTCACGGGTTGTAGTCGACTATTGGTAGAGAGCCTCTGCTTCGTGATGTCTGGCGTCAAGAGTCTCAAGCGTTCCTCTTACAAGGGGTCTAGGGGTCGGGAGTCTGGGCGGGGCTTAGGGAGGCAGAGGGCTGCATTTCCAGGCTCAGACGTCGTGATTCAAAGAGCCTCAAGCTACGCACATTCTGTAAATGTGCACAGATCTGTCGAGAAGCAGCGTGGCGGTCGGCGAGAGCGGGATATAGCATCGACGCATGCTACGTCGCGTGGGCGACCAAAGGGCAGCGAAGAGGAAGGTGTGGGAGCTTCGCCGACAACTCAGGCTGATGATGGAGCTGACCCTCGACCCCGTCAGCGGCGCGGCTCGACGGGAGACTTGCATGATGGCAGGGCGTGGTTCGGTGGCGGCTCGTCGTCGTCGTCGCCAACCGCGACGACGATTTGGTTCGGCGACGGGAAGTGGGACAAGGGGAAAAGACGGCCGACGCTTTCGATGATTGGTCATGTACAATACGGTAGGTGGTCCTTTTCGGTCCGCAGCCGAGACAGATGGAGATCCATTCCCCAAGTGGAAGATGAGGATGCAGAAGAGGATGAATGGATGGAGAAGCAGCCCGTGTCTGGGTCGTTGTTGGTGATGTCGGAGACTGCTGAGTAGGCAGGTAGGGCAGTCGACGGGTTCACACGATTCAATCCCGGGACAAGCAGTTGGAGACGGAGCTGATGGAGCCTCGGTCGATGGACTGTTGGACTGAAGAAGTCGATTTGTTGGATGGATAATTGGGAATCTGGCATCGAATCTCGCAGCATATTTTCCCCGCCACGTATGCAGGCGCGCAAAACCGTAAATAGAGGTGCGCCGGGTCCGCTGCAACCCAAGCAAGCAAAACCAGGGATCTAGGTCACCTATGTCGACAAAAAACAGCATTGAATCAGCAAGAGCTCTATTGACGGGATCAACTTTCTCTCAAAGGCCCTGCAGGGCTTGTGCAACCTGTAGCAGCTGCTCAATTGATGTAGGAGCCGCTCCGACGCACGCACCCTCTGTTCTAGAACCGGCGGCCGCTTCGTCCAAAGGACATGACGCAGCATCGGCCGTGGCACGACATGCCTTGTGCGCGGTTTGACGAAGCAAGGGGATGATGGATGGGACAGTTTATTAATCCCCCCCCTCGGCGGCTTGTTTCTTTACTTTTGACTCTTTGATGGGCGCGCCGCAACTGTTTGCGTGGCTTTATTGCGCTTCCCGCCGTTGGAAGCTGTGGTTGGCCCTCCAAACAGACGCTAGTACGTAGGTATCTTGCAACATTCATGTGTAAAGTGGTCGTTATCAACCACCCGAGACGCTCCGAGTCAGCCTTCGAGTCGGAGACTGCCAGAGCAAGCAACAGCTCCTCGAGGCTACCAATCAGAAGTGGTCGTCCATTCATGGTCCCTTCCTCGGACGTGCTTATCGGCGCGCCTACCCGGTTTGAGTAACAGAGCGAGATAAGATACGACAGGTACGGAAAGGTACGTACTGCACTGCACGTATCTAGCTCCGAGTCGGCGGTCCCTGCATCCAGCCAATTCAGGCAGGGGCCTGTGGAAAGCGCTGCGCATGGAAGGCGTGGTCCCTATCGCTCCTTCCGTGCTCTCTAGCTCCGCTGCCCCCAGGTTACTCCCTGGTCAGTACCTCTCCGTGCCCAAGGCCTCGAGGCACCAACGATTCACCTCCGACGTCGTCACCAACGATAAGCGTCGCGCTCTAGATACGTCGCACTCGAAGAGACGCGGCCACAGCTCGAGTCGATATTGCCCCTCCTAGTCCCTTGATCCCACTCACTTTATTCAGTATTGCCTTGCTCAGGGGTCGTCGTGGCGTCAGCTGCATTACAGATTGCCATCTCGAAGCGGTTCGAGGATGCCATCGCAAATCCCCATTTGCCTCTTCACCTTCTCCCCCTAGCAGGGCGTGGCGCTGTGAACCCCCCCTATACCGCCGCCCTCGGCAGTCATTATCGCCGTCCGGACGAGAAGAGGAAGAAGAAGCAAAGGCCCCGCTGATTGGGTCCCCGCAAAACACGTCTGGATCGGACCCCCATCCGCGCGCTCCCCTGGTCCCTTGGTCTTTGAATCTACGCCCCCCTCCCCGCCGGCCAACGTTGTCAAACTCTTGGCTCGACAAGGACGAATCTTGCGTAGACGTCGAAAATAGAGAAAGCGCAGACGTCTCGCGGAAATGTGAGCAATCAGACGAGGACAATGATGGTTGATGATGCTGATGAGGGGATCAGTTTTGAGCTCTCGACTCGGGCAACTTGCCGTCGCCAATTCTCCTTGCCGCCCCTAGTCCCTAAGCAAGGGCTGTGGGCAAACAAGGCCAAGCACAAATTTAGGCCGTGGCATACAGTACGGTATGGACGAGGTCAGTAGTTGGGTCAGCATCACCCTCGTTCACATGCCGTTGCATACCCTACCAGCCAGTTGCACACCCTGCCAGCCATCCAGCCAGTCAGCCTTGTCTTGGTTCGTTTGGTGCCTTGATCCTTCGCTGACATACATTCGTCCGCAGACAACCAGCTGCATGCACACCTGTCGCTCTCGTCATTCTTTCGCTCTGCTAAAGCTTATGCCAATTGGACTCGTTAGATGGACCACACACCCACGACCCTGTGCCGTCTTTTTGCAGTACATACTGGTCTCGCGCGTTCCTTGGACCTTCACGTGCAAGATGCTTGAGCACAATTTCTAGTCTGGATCCTTGGCTCAGTCTTCTCGTAGCATCTGCCTAAGGGCCCCTGCCTCGACGCATGCTAAATCACACAGCTTCGGCCAGTCGTCGAGACGCTTTGTTGCTTATCTGCAGGCCGGCCGGAGGGCGAAAGTCAGTTGCGGCCACGGTCTTGCGCTAGCAGCTCATGGCGTTGCCGCGCACGTACTCACATACGGCCCAAAACCCAACGGGCAACAAGATTTGAGATTGAGAGAATAAATGTTGGCGCACGCTGTCAGCCAGGGTAGGCAGGGAGACGCCGGTCGTGCTACTCCTACCTACTGTACTGCCGCCCTACTCTTTGTGCGCAACGGCGTAGGCACCAAGAGCGTCCGGTGCGGCTATATCCGCCTGTTTTTGGCAGCAACTCACTAAGTCCAGAAACCTCCCAAGGAGAAACACGCAGAAGCGCGTCTCTACAAGACACGGAAAGGAAGGAAGCAGTCACAGTCTTTAAATACTTTTTGGCTGACCACAGTCGTCCAGCGCAAGCGTTTCTTTCTCACCCGCGTCGTCCGTCTCGTCTGACATCACCCCCAGTCAGCGCGCGCTCGCCAGACTTCCCCCCGTTTTCGGCAACTGATAAGCCCTCAAACAATAGAAGGGCAAAGAGAGTACCGTCCTATCCCTCCGAGTGCCCGAAGGCTGCAGTACAAATTTTGCAGGGATTTGAGCCAATAAGAGGATAACGAATAAGCGGTACATTGATTGCCTGCTAAACTATATGGTGACAGAAGTCCCAACCATCCCCAGTCTTACACAAAGCTACATTGCACTCTTAGCGACCCCGACGTGGGCTCTTAGTATCTCGAGGTCACGGTATCGGTGCAGGGGTCATATGGGGCAAAGTTGTTACTGCAGCCTTTGGGCACTCGGAGGGATAAGGCTCCCAGCTAACGACACTCCCGCTGCGTCTCCACATACCCCAGGCGTGCTTCCGTATTTCCTTATCTGTGGATACCTTCATCGACGCCCCTCTTCCGCAGCGTGGGTGTTTGACGTTCACTTTTAGTCGCACCCGAAGGGGGGCGCAGGGAGGGTGTGTCAAGGGCCCATGATTGACGCTCAGCACCTTATCCGTCCCGTCTCGTCCAGCTTGGCCCCGGTGGTGGGCAGTGGAGGTGAGTACTTGAGCCCTGCGCCAGTTGCCGTCCTTCGGCCGAGTACCTACTGTGCGGTGCTGTGACTACCTACGTAGGTACTTGGGTCTCGTTTGCCTCGACAGGCACGCATAAGCATTCGCTTCGAATCATGACGAGTCCTTTCTCTCTCTCTCTCGCCCGTTCGCTCACTCTCAATCCTCCTTGCTCGACCTGCCTGCCCTTTATCTATGGTCCATCCGGGCTACCACGCCCACTTTACCCCCGTATATAGACAATCGCTCCCGCGTGATCTGTGCTCAACCCAGCGTCACGGCTTATCTCTTCCCCCATCTGCTCTTTTCCCTTTGCTCCTCGGTCCCTCGACCTCGTCCTATGCCCGATTCCTCTTCTCTTCTTCGCTTCTAGGGGCACCTTCGTCTCATCTCCATCCCTTGAGCGGTCCACTCGACAACAATTACCCGCCGCCTCGACTCCTTTCCGAGCCGTCCGCTGTGCTTCAACTCTGCTTCTACCGACGATCCGAGCCGCTCTCTTGAACTTCACTCAATCTTTCCTCTCTATTCATCACCGCCTCGTCCTCATAGCCCCTGCTGCTCGTGGGCATCCCCCCGGTTGCCCGTCGCCATGTCGTACAGCCATGTCGGCGCTCCAGTCCCTTTCAATGGGACGGACGAAGATCTTGGTGGTGACCCAAGTATGTCCGATGCTGCCCATGGCCCCAATCCGTCGCACTGCCTCTCCCTCCTCGAGTGCCATGAGGCAACGGGGATGGCGACAACCAGGCCGCGTTCGCTGACATGTCGTCTCTCGCGCATTAGCCACCACGAACCTCAACCAGTGGTACCAGTCGGGTGACCAGGCCTTTATCCTCCTCAGCGCGTGCCTGGTACTCCTCATGGTTCCCGGAATCGCCTTCCTCTATTCCGGTCTTGCTCGACGAAAGTCCGCGCTGTCCATGCTCTGGGTGGTCATGATGTCGTCCTCCGTCATTGTCTTCCAATGGTATTTCTGGGGCTATTCCCTAGCCTTCGGCCAGACGTCGGGCAATGCCTTCATCGGTGACCTCAAGCACTTTGGCCTCATGAAGGTCCTCGCACGTCCATCCGTCGGCTCTCCCCTCATCCCGGCTCTTCTGTATTCCTTCTACCAAATGATGTTTTGTGCCGTCACGGCCGCGATCACCGTCGGCGCTGTCGCCGAGCGAGGTCGCGTCATCCCGGCAATGGTCTTCACCTTCTTCTGGGCCACCCTCGTATACTGCCCCCTGGCCTACTGGGTCTGGAACAGCAATGGCTGGTGCTTCAAGCGAGGTGTGTTTGATTATGCCGGCGGTGTCCCCGTCGAGATTGGCTCAGGTGTGTCTGCCCTCGCGTACTCGTGGGTCCTGGGCCGCCGCAACGAGAAGATGATGATGAATTTTCGCCCTCACAACATCTCCCTCATCACGCTCGGTACCATCTTTCTCTGGTTTGGTTGGCTCGGATTCAACGGCGGCTCCGCATTCGGGGCTAACCTGCGAGCTGTCATGGCCTGCTGGAATTCCTGCCTTACGGCCATGTTCGCGGCAATGACATGGTGCCTGCTCGACTACCGCCTGGCAAGGAAGTGGTCCATGGTCGGATGGTGCTCCGGGGCCATTTCGGGCCTCGTTGCCGCCACCCCGGCCTCGGGCTTCATCGACCCCTGGGCCAGTATCATCTTGGGTGTCGTGGCCGGGATCTCGTGCAACTTTGCCACAAAAAGTAGGCTGACCTTTCTGCTTCTGCGCACTCCGTTCCGAGCCTTGATCATTGCGAGTCTCGATCGCCATTGGCTTCCCTACTGACATTTTTCCCATTTTAGTCAAGTACCTCATTCGCATCGACGACTCCCTCGACGTCTTCGCAGAGCACGGCATCGGCGGAATTGTTGGACTCATTTTTAACGGCTTCTTTGCGACTGGCAGAACTATTGGTCTTGATGGTGTCAATACGGGCACCACTGGCGGTTTTGTGGACCGAAAGTTCGTCGTCCTCGGGTGGCAAATTGCCGCCATCGTCGCTGCGAGCGCGTACGCCTTTGTTGTTTCTGCAGTAATTGCAAAGATTATCGACATCATTCCTGGCCTCAAACTGCGCGCTTCGGAGGAAGCTGAGCTCCTCGGCATGGATGACGACCAGCACGGCGAGTTCTCGTACGATTATGTCGAGGTACGGCGAGATTTCCTGGCATGGAGCCCGCATCGCGACGTCCCCGCACCACACGGCGAGGTATTGGCCCCCCAGCATGGCATTGTCGAGCACGCCAGCATGGCGCGCTCTTCGGAAAGTGGTCCTGCTGGGGAGAAGACGTCTCCAACGTCTTCTCTTCGTGGCGAGATCCACGCCGCATGACATGAGGCTCCGCAGGCGCTTGCAAACCTTGGTTAAATAAATGCCTCCGGGTCGTTGTTTCACCAAACATCATGGCATATACATAGGGAGCAGGCAGTTGGCATTGGCGTTCTGGTGTTTTCGCTTTCATACAATACCCGCTCGGATACGGAGGATGTGCCCGATATTGCATTGATCCTTACGCAAATATGATGTTTTCATATTCTCGCAATCTCGTCATGATGATCGTGGGCCATTCGGCATGTGTGAGTGAAAGCTGGCAATGACGTGAATTTATTCAGGATAGAGGTGACCCCTCAACAGACGAATTGTTTGCGCGCAATATCCTTCACGGCGGAGCGCCGTCCGTCACGTCTCCGTACGAAATCTTCGGGTAGTCCCCAAAGCAAGCATAATCGAACCTGGCCTTGAGTGGCATGCCCTCCTGAACTTGCAGAAAGGTGTCCAAGTCGCACCAGCCGTCCTTACGGCTGGCATCGCACTCAGGAAAGCTTTGGCCGAGGGGCAGGGTCCTTTGGTTTAAGACGAAGTGAATATACTTCGTTTCTCCGCCTCGCAGATAGCCATCGCGGTTCGGGGAGACGGGTTTTGGCGTCTTGATGATCTCGATATCAAGACGTGCACCAAAAGGTGTGATGTGACCAATGGTCAGATTATGTGCCCCGGGATTCCTCGTAGCGGGTAAATTGTCGGCGAGTTGGCGCAACCCAAAAGCTGTCAAGATAGACATGATATTTGTGTCGTGGGAAAAATCAAAGTATAACGTCTGATTGAGAGGGAAAGTCTCTGTGCTGCTGTCAAGAGTCACATTGATCTGCGATCCCGAGTATCCTAGCGTATGGTTCTTGATGCGCGCCATGACCTCTTGTTGGTAACCTATCCCGATTGCACGCTGAAGGCGAGGAGAGTCGTTAGCAGCTGGTCCGAGAAGCGATGGCGGTGCAACAAACCCCTGTGGGACTGTTGAATCCACTAATGGCGGCGAAGAAGAGGTCGACCGAATAACCGTAATCTTGCCATTCCTGATAAGTGAAGAGATCACAGAATTTGCTAGATCCGTAAGCGACAGTCTCGTATGGACACATGGTTTGAGCAGCATAGACATCGTCAACTGTCCAGTTGAAACCCTCAGTCATGGCCTGGAATCTTGACGTGGCTGACATGTTTGTTAGCAGGAGGGCACATCGGCGAGGAGATTGCCTGGAAATCTGTCGTCACTTACCATTGGCAAGGTAGATTGCAGCCCAAGTGTTTTGAGCTTCGAGCCCAGACGACTTCGTCCATGCGTTGGGGCAGTTCAAGGCGCCCGCCAACGAGTTGTTGAAGCCATTTTCCTCGATTATGACCTCGATTGTCGCATTGTTTGTCCTGTAGGACCGAATGAGCAGAACGAAACTCCAATGGAGCATGCGTTTACAGACCAATCAAGTCCAAAAAAGCCGGCCAGCCAGTTCTCGGCAGACTTGAGCATCCGATCCTGCGTCTGCAGCAAATCAGCGAATGTGGCGAGGTACCGTTGAGCCCCGCATAGCCATACCGTCGTTCTTGCAGTAATCTTAGTTTGCGGATTATACAACCCACCATACATGTAGTAGTGCAAAACGCCTGAGGAGTCACGACGTGTCAGCGCAAAAACGACATTCATGTCTCTGGAACGGCTGATTCTCGTACCTGACTCAAACAACTCCTCGCGCCCTTTTGGGACCAGGATCTCGGCCCCGAGCTGGTATTTCCATCCTTTGAGGAAGGCCATGGGACCTTTTGGGCGAAACTCATCAGAAACATTGGCGAGGCGTTGTCCAAGGGTGGCTACTTTGGAACCGGTGGTAGGATATCGAGATCCATGTCGCGACAGCATCTGGACCTGGACAACCTCGGCGCCTGCAGGCAAGGGATACTCATCAACGCCAAACCCAGGGGATGGCGAGTACGGTGATAGATAACCCATTAGTTTGAAGATGCTCTGGTCTGCCTGTCCTATGCCTTGAATAGGATAAGAAGTCTGGAGCGGCTCGTTGGGAATGAAGCTTTGCGTGGGGTTCAACGTCCTCGTTTGAGCCAGAAATGGCGAGCGGCCAGTTGCCATTGGACCGGGCCACAACTCCGGAGAGGTCTGAAAGTATTGTGGCACTTTCTTTGGTGAGCAATGGTTGGAGGCATCGTGCCCTGGACGAGATGAAGAGAAATTGACCCCAATGAGGCAGATGAGGCAAACAGCCAAGACATAGGTTGCTACCTGATAGAATCGCAACCTGGCCCTGCTCTCACCCGCAGACCCGAGGTCCGCGCTGCTACTGCCGCCATTCTTTGACTCGAGGTCGCTCACCCCTTCGTCCTGATGCAGCGGTCGATAGCCAGACGAATCTTGGCGAGCGTGCTTCCCCGCAAGGATGGAAGCCGGCCTGGCCGTCGTGACCATAATGTCGCCGAGCGAGACACTGCGCGACTACGATCGGGGCCTGTCTGCGAAGCGATGTCTCAACTGTTGGGTTATAACCACCTGCGGTGTATCGAAATAGCTGCTGAAATGATAATGACTGTCGCAAGTCCCAGAGACAGGGGGGTGAGACGGCAAGTGAGGACGAGTCGAGCAGGTTGAGCCAGCTGCTGGAGGATGCCGGGGAGGTCGATGGAGGATCAGCCGATGATGATTGGCCAGAATACGCGGGTAGCTCGTGAATCAAGACCCTGAATTGAGCGAACACTTTTGGCCTCGTTGATCCAGCGTCGCGTCCAATTGCCCGCTTCAAGGCTTGACAGGCAAGGCCAGGCGAGCAGTTGCACTGTGTGAGCACTCGTCAGAGGGACTGCTGCAAGCAGCGCGCACGTGGAAACTATTCTGCAAAAGGGAAGCTGAACAAGCTGGCGATTGGCGGCGGTCGGCTGTGCGTACGTACAAGAAGGGTTTGAATTCGGAATGTCCCTGGATGTTTCTACCTGGGTAGGTAGGTAGGCCTAGGTCTGGTGGTGGTCAAGTAAGAGTAGCTGAGTAGGTAGGTGTGATTACGAAGGAGACTAATGGAAACTGGTGACGAGTCAGCAGTGCATCTGCTTGACAAGCACCGTGATTTCGCACTGTATGCCTGCCGCCACCCGCGAGACTACCCTGGCTGGTACCTTCCTGTCCGGACTGTATCCGCTTCATGCGTGACCACCTGGAAATCCCCCCCCTTCTCGCCTATCCAATACTTTTTCAACGCCGCCATGAGTCTCATAGCAAGTTCGCTCCCATCGTCACCAGAATCCCGCCTACCAGTCGCCATAAAGATATCGTGCATCCCAACCCGACGACATTAATTAGTAATTACAGTAGCATTAACCGATGTCACTGAAGCAGACGACTTGCGTTTCGCCCATGATGGCAACAGCCCAAGCTTCCAACTTCTGCGTTGAGGGCCAGCGGAGCCCCGGCCTGCGTTCAGATCATCTTCCAACATCGTCTTTCTCTTGTGGCTCTGTCGAGCCGATGAATGCGGGCTCAATGTCTCATCGTCCCCCAGACAGCTCTCCGTGGCCCCGGTCTTTGCCGGCGTCAAAGCTCTCTCGCTCGCCCGCCTCGAGGCAGCGAGTCGGGACGTGAGCCCCGGCAGCCTTGCGTCTATACCTGGATGCAGCACAGCGTCCAGTCAACGGGAGGGATACCTATACTACTTGGATGAGATGCGTACTTTATGATGCAGGATACCTCCCGGAAGCCTTGCCTGAATCAGGTCGCGCGATATGAACAGCCGACCCGGAACCTTGGGAGTTGCGAGTACGAAGCTCTCCGCCTTCCGAGACATGGTGTCTCGTCTCAGACTACCACCCCATTCATTCTCCTGTGCGGAATACGAATGATAAGGCATCCCTACGACCCCCTGGACCGCCCATCTTCGTATGTGCTGCTACGGACATCTGCGAGCTAACAGAGCAGACGAACCCCGAAAAGGTCAGATCGTCTACCAAGCCAGATCGTTTGGTCCAAGATTCGTTTACCTGCGATATCCAGGAAGGTATGACATGCTTGGCCAGTGGTTGAGCAAGGCCGGCTGCTGAGTTTGTGTTGATACTATGGAGCGTACTTCTTGTTCCGTGTATTAGCAGCAGGCTACCCTTGCTGTGACAGGTTATTTTCCATGTCAGATCTACCTTTGCGACAACCGCCGGTCGCTCTCTCGTTTTCCCAAAGGACGCCATGCCTGGCCAGGCACCGACCCAGTCTAAAGCAAGTACATACTCTGCCTCAACCCAAACGCCGTCGCCAAGAAAGCAACACCCCAGGCCGTGCAGCAAAAGCGCCAGTCTTCGTGCAAGACGACTCTACTCCGTACGAGATGCCGCTAATCCGTCATGTTGGCTGGATGCCAGGCCAGCATGCAAGGTACCGACGGATCTCGCTATTACTGTCACTTCCCGCGTCATCAACCCATGCAGTCTGCTCTCGCGCTGCCATTGGTTCAACGGCGGACTGGGTGATGTCGCTTAAGCCCCCCTTGCCGATGATCTGGTTGGCTTAATTCGGCTGCGTTCTCAGAGGGAAAAACCCGTCCGGCATCGGCTCGAGGTGCCATACCTTCGCACGCTCCGCTTTGAAGGCCTTTGACCACTCGCCATGCAAGGGATCAGGTAGCTCCCATCCCATTTCGTCATCGCGGAGTCTCATCCGCACAAGATGCCGCCGCTCGTGCGGCAGATGTCCGTTTTCGAAACCCTCACGCCTGTGCAGGATGGCCATGTTATTGATGAAGTGGATATCACCAGCTTGCGTCGGTATCTCTAGTTGGGTGGCTTTCGCAATTGTCTCCACCGCGTCAAGTGCTTCAGTTTGCGCATTCGTCAACTTGGGCAGACGTTCGGAGCGGTCGTGGCCTGCAGTACCCATCAAGGCTGCTCGACCGAAATTGGTAATTAACCGTCCTTGGTGATGGAACATGACTGGACGGCATTGGAATCGGGGCCTGAGACACGGTTTTGTTAGCCGTGGAAGCGATAGTCGGCAGCCTCCGGTTCCAGCGGGACTGTAAAGCTGACTTACAGGGCGAATGGCCAGTCAGACCGCGCAAGAAGGCGAACCAGGTCCGGGCGACTTGCGGCCATCACATTGTATACTGTATAAGCCGAAGCAATGATGCACTTGCCACCAAAAGCCGCCGTGCTTCTCGTCAGCCAGCTAATAATGTCGCCTGTCTCCTCGTTATGGAATGTCTGGGATCTCGTCAGCGGCAACCAATTACGATGCTGGCCGTGTGTCATCTTACGATTGAAGACGTTGAGTGGCGATGATGAGCGGCTTTCTCCTTGGAAGAATCATCCGCCACGACGTGGACTATGACGGCGTCAGTTAGTGCCGGCGTGATGTACAGCAAAGCTGGCATTCCGCACCGAGCATGTTTCCTTTGGAGTCTTGTCGACCTTGTCGGTTGGCAATATATGACTGTACGCCGAGGTAGAGCATGGTCAAGTCTTCGACGGAATATTTTCGAGGGTCGAGTCCTCGCATCAAGCCGAACCCCCTGCCTTGATGGACCTCCTGACGGAGTTCATCCAGCCTGGGGCCGAGCCCAGGCAGAGGGAAATTCCATCTTGAGATGAGGTCGCCATCCAAACCCAATGCTACCATGGCTTCTTAATACGACCGTCTCAAAGGCTTGGATATGGCGGATGATACGTACCCTTGAACTGCCTGAGGGCATCTTCGATCTCAGTCACGTCCTGACTGCTCAGGGAAAGCACGTAATCCGAGTGGTTGTCAAAGTCCCGACCTATCCACGCGAGAGGCGAATCAAAAGTCGGAGGGAACGTGGCAGGCAACCTGGGCACATCGTTCAAAGCCGACGGAAACGTGATGCTCGGTGGAGTAGTAAAATGCGACCCTACAACGGGCCCAGCATTGCAAAACGTCATGGCTGCAGTTTCCTGTTGTTCGGCATCAGCGCTGAAATAAGGCGATTCGACTGGTTCGCGTTCGAATCTGGGGGTCGTACTACACGATTCGTCGGAGAGCTGCTGCGTTGGTGGGCAAGACTATCCAAAACGACGGCGAATTCGGGTAGGCAAAAAAGGTTGGAATTGTTCAAAAGACGGGTGAACCATCGTTCCTAGACGCAGCTCGCGCGAGGCCACTATTTATCCTACGAAGGACAAGAGCAGCAGCCTGAATCAACATGCGGTGGGTGTCTGGAATTCCCCCTTCCCCTTTCATTGTATCTGTTTGCCTGCTTGCTTTGCATCTTACAGCCAACTGTACTCGCATGGCCAAACAGATGCAAGGTAGCAAGAGACCTTGGGTACATCTCCAGGTGCGTCATAATGGCGGCCGCCACCCGGCAGGTCCATGTTATGTGTACCTCGAGCAAGTGGGTTGCGGCTCGTGACGACGGTCGGCGAACGAGTGAGACGGCATCCACACCAATCACGCGGCACTCGGCCGGAGACCCCCAGAAGGCACGGAAGCCGCTTCTCCGTGGGCGGTCTGGTAGCCTCACCAGGCTAGCAAGCCGGTGCAGTCGTCCAATGCTGAGAGAGAGCATCGGTGGCTGCTCCCGGCGAACCAACTATAATCAAAACCCCCCTGGCCGCCGCGGTTGTGGGGCCTTTGTGATTTCTTCTTCCTTCCTTTCCCTTCTGCCGGAACGGACCCGGCGGAGGGTATGAGGGACGGTGGTGAGGAGACGAGAGAGAATGCCACTCGAAGTAGGGGTGTGAGCCTTGGAGAGCGACTGAAGGGCGCGGGGCAGGCCAAGAGCCGAATCCAAGACCACAGAGCAGGGATTTGCGTGTGAGAGGGTGTTTTTGTTTCTGGGAGGAGGTCAAGGTGTACGAGAATGCAAGCCGTATGAGGTACACTCATGTGAGTGAGAACGCCTGTCTCTGTTTCCTTCTCTCGCCCTCTTCTTTCCTTGTCGTCCCCAACACCATGGCTGATTCCTCGCCCACAGTAAGGGAAGCAGGGATACCGGGGCATCTCTCGGCCCACCTTGCACGTTTGTGGAGCCGGCAGCGATGCAGGCTCGAATCCGTGGACCAGGAACTGGGAACAGCCCTGCTGGCCGCACGGGAAAAGTTACCGCCAGCTCGTTACACCCCGGTCCTGCCTGGCAGGTGTCAAAGACGGCAAGACAGCTAGCGTCGACTACGGGACGATCCCACGGCTGCGACAAACTACGGCAGTAGCAGTGGCGGCACCATCAGCACTGAGTGGGTAGCATCAGCGGCAGGAGGAACTCCATGTCGATGCCTTGTCGGGACCGAGACGTTTCTTCGTCGGCCAGGGGCCCCCCGGGACCGGGCTGGGGGTGGGTTTCTGGCTTCCAGGGCTCGGGAGCCGAGTCTTCGCGGTGCATACGCATGCGCTGCCTACCTGCAGAGCTGCTGCTGCCCGCCTCCCCTTGCTCCCCTTCTCGGCGCCTCTACCTGCTTACTCTCCATGCTCAGAGCCTTCTCATATCTCCCTCGCTCATGCGGACAGGGCCGTACGCGTCTGGTCTCGACTCATCATCCTCGCACTCTCGCACTCTCACACGACCTGTCCGAACCCTTTTGTCACCAATGCGCCTCTCCGTCTCCTTCATTTTGAACCTCGCCCGCCCGGGAAATGCTCGGCCGCATCCCCTCCGTTCATCAAACCCCGTGGAGTTTTCCCTGCTTGGGGCGGAGTGTCTCCCCAGGTGAGAGGTGAGCGAGGCACGGGGAGGGGGGCCGAAAGGCGGCTGAGACCCGACCAAAACCCAGGCCCTGGTGCCATCGCCTTCCCCCCATTTCCCCCTCCCTTCATCACCCAACTTACTGTACATAGACCCCAAAGATAGGCAGTGAAGCCGAGGCTTGGGCGGTGCCTGGGTGAGGTGTGCACGGCATTACCGTGCGTCTGCAGTGCCCCCGGGGCGACATGCCGGTCCTTGAGATTGACGAACGAGGCGGGCTGGCACAATGGCCCTGGCTCAATTCCGTCTTTGCGCGAATGACGCCGCTCAGCCTGACGCGTCCTCCATGCGTGGCCCTGTCGTGAGCATAAGGCTAGTTACACAAGGGTTGAGCCAGGGGACTGGTCAAGCAATGGCCAGAGGGGGCTCCTAACGGACAAAGTGAGCTGCATCGTGCATCATGTCTTTCTCCTTCTCGTACTCGTCATTACCCAAGATGGGCTAGAAGCCCACCAGCGTCAAGGCTTGGAATAACTCATCATGAGACACGAGGCCCCCAGGATGAACGGCACGATCCGAGCAGGGTTCCGCAGAGGCTCGCCGCATCAGCCTCTGGGCCGGCAGCCCCCCGGTCTAGAATCAATAAAAAAAGACGAAAAGAGAGAGATGATTGTCGTCGGATTGGGCACGCGCGAGACAAGCAGGGACTGGGGACCAAGGCGCGACTCCCGTGGCCAGCAGCTAGTGACAAGAGACGAGAGGATAAGGGAGTACGAGATGTTAGTCAAGTCGGAATATGTACGTGAGATGCAAGTCAGGCCTTGCCTTCCAAAATTCCAACCTCCGCCCTCTTCCGTAACCCCCCCGATCTCGTTCGGCCGCTAGCAAACGCCTAGCCTTGTCCGCCTTGTCCCCTTCGCCACCTTCAACCGACATGATTAGGTGATTGATTGACAAGGCCCCTCTTTCTGGTGTTCTTGGTTGCCTTCATAGAGCTTACCAAGACGTATCTGGGCAGAGAGCTTCATCCTTACTCCGCCATGCCCTCCCTTGCTACCATGTGTGGCTGGTCTGCGTAGCCTACATGGTCATGAGCGGCTTCCAATTCTCCTCAAATAACTGGCTCACAAAGAAAAAATCATCCTCGTATGCGCCGCTGGAGCGGACTCGTTGCCAATCCTGTCCTGTATCGCGATGCGCCTACGTTAGCGTCTGCCCTGAGGGTTCGGTTCTCACAGTCTGAGGATCGAAGCAACGACTTACGGTGTCGTCTGACATAATCTCGCGTCATGCGAACGAATTGGAGCTCATCGTCGTTCAGGTCCGCCAATGTCCGCAGTTCCTTGTCCTTGCAATCGCTCGAAAAGGGATACATACCCTTGTTGCAGTAGTGAAAATGGGCGAGTAGAATGTTTGCCCCTAACCACAGCGGCGGTTTCTAGATTAGCCACACTGTTCCACGCAGCCGACCAAGGGCTTTGTCTCACCAAGATGGTACTCCTTGACTTTGTCTTCGCGTGCGAAGCGGCGCTGGGACAACTGTCGTTAACAAAAAAGCAATTCAATACGAGGCAGCCCTGGTCTCCTGAAGCTTCCGTGTGCTTACTCCAGACAATCTCCAGCCGCGGGGCCTTCTTGTCCAGTATTGCGCGCATTTCAGGAAGTAACAGACTCACCTTCATACCGTGCTTGCGGGCATAGCTCGCATCGTGAGCCGTGATCAGAGCGGTGTTGTGTAGCAAGATAAAAGTCACGAGATATGTCACCAACCAGGTCATCTGTTTGTTTTTCAGAACCATCTTCTGCAAGACCTCGAGCATTTCCCGTCTTAGTTTCGTCTGAATGTGATGGATCAGGACGAGATCCAATTGCGCGCCCAGAACGGGCGGCATCGGGATCTTGCCTGCGTCTGGGCTAGTCCCGTCCAAGATGTCGCCGGGCATCCCCAACGTCTCTTTCCCCACGAGGAAGCTCGACGTCGTGGATAGGCGAATGGAGACCCACAGCGTGAGTGTCAGGCGAAGCAGCTTGGTCGAATCCGCCGGCGTCGACGAGGTGCGAATCAGCTGAACGGCTCGAAAATACGTCCGGCTCAGCAGGCTATCCGGCCGCTCCAATGTTCGTTGGATGGTGTCGGTCATAATGTCTTGTATATGTGATGAGTACGTCAATTTTGTACTTTCCAGGTCGATCAACGCGTACGGCGGAATCGCCACCGACTTCTTCGTTCCATTATAGTCCCAAGTTCGTGCAAGTTTGTCACCATCCTGAGGTATAAACTTCCGGACTTGCAGCTCAATGCACCTATCTGAGAATCCAGCAGACACTCGAATTATCTTCACCTCAGATGAGGACCATTTTTGAATCGGGTCCGTGATGCTGTTCGTCCATCTCCGGGTCCATTCGTAGCCCGGGACTTGACCAGGCTTGTACAACTTGACATCTGTGATCTTGTACCTGAGGCAGGGGAAACGTCCGGCCTTCGTGTTTGCCACGTTTGTACACGTCAGACAGACGCCCCCGGGATCTTCCGGGTCGGACTCGCACTTCACGCGGGTGACGTGTCAGCTGTGCTTCGCTCATCGTCCCTCTCTCAGGCTGTACGATATGCCAATGACGCTCTCAAGGGTTCCTCAGGAATCACTCACACGTATGCGCTGCATCCTGCATCTAATGCACGAGCCGGTGCGTCTCGTCTGCGCCGTTTGTTCTCGTAGCTTCGGGTCTTTGAAAGGACCCCTCTTGCCACCTCTCTGGTCAGGAAGGAGAATGTCGAAATTGGTCGGCTGACTCGGCATAGATAAGTCACCCCAAGTCACCAGTGGACCTTGGTCGGCCATGACCCTGGCGGGTATTAGACCGTATTGGGGGACGTCTGAGCATCGCGTAGTAGTTGAGAGCCCAGTAGAATGCGGAGCGATTGTGTTTAGAAAGTCACCAACCCGGTTGTCGTGATGCTGCTCGTCGGTGTGCATGTAATCAGGGTTGAATGATATCGCATTAGAGGCACGCACATCAGACGGCGCAAAGTCGTCCGAATAATGTACCAGAGGTTGGTCGCGTGGGAAGAACACATCTTTGGCACTGTCTGGCGGAGAAGCCAACTGCACGTGTTCTCCATTGGAGTATGACGGCTGCGCGAGATGATGTGCTCCCTCTTCACAGTGCAGATGGTTGTACTGTCCGGCCTCTGAGAGGTGATGCCCTTCCCGAACAGGCACAGAGGGCACGTGTAAAATAGGCTGCTTCTCGGGTATATACGGCTGGTTCGGGTCATAGACTGCAGGCGAAGCATCTGGAAGAGGACAATAGCCTGACGAGGCCATTAGAACCGTCGGTGGAAGAGAAGTAGGAGACGGGAAGAAATTGATAAGCCCACATACCATCGGGCGGTACCCAACCGAAGCCGGGACAAGGGCACAGCAAGAGACCAATGTTGGTCATCTGCTTTGCCAATGGTATTGCCAATGGCAATGAATCTGGAATCGCCTGTTCAGGCCAGTAGGAAGGGATCGCTGCCTGATCAGTAGAGTGCTGATCCATCGATTCCACACTGACGAGCTTCTCCTGCAATTCGTGTCTTGGAGATGACGTGCTTCCCTGAGACATTGGAGTAGGATCGCTGAGCTTACGCCTCTTGGCTGATATAGGCAAAGATTGGATATTGTCACAAGCCTGGAAGCCCGAGGCCGAGCCATAAGACAAGGGGTGTTGCTGTGACAGGGCGCGAAGATCTTGTGAAGCTGGCGCGTGCACCGCTTCGGTCAATGATACAAACGGTTGAAAGGAAGGGTCGGAGACTTCCAGGCCGAGGCAAGGCCGCGGTCTCTTATACCTCGAGCATTGGTGGAGTTCCTGTACGTGAAGTCATCAGCAAAGCCGACGTTGAGACCGGTTTACGTTGTTCGGCGAGGTTGCAGACAAGGACGGGAGTTCTGGATGAAAAAGGTGACTATCACATTAATCACTTGGGAGGGAGGCCAAGGAGAAATAGTGAGCGAGATGAGTAGGCATAGACGATATGAGAAGAGGGGCTTTGCGAGACATCGGGAAGAAGAGAGGGGAGGGAAAGGGGAACAGATTGGTGATATATTTCATGCAGGCCGCCGCTCGCCGGCGAGGAAGGGCGTTCTTACCATGATGCGTGCAGGGAGAAAGGTACTTTGGACAATCGGCGACCGGTAAGAAAGATTATAGATCGAGGTACCGGCACGTGGAAAGGAGGTAACTTCAGACGGGCTTGACGGAAAGGAACAAATCAAACAGCGTCAGACAGGTGTAACGAGGCCGGGAACCTGGGAATTGGGCGATGAGAGGGCGAGGCCGTGGAGCCGGGGGAACGAAGTCGAGCAGCTAGGGTTCCACCCGGACCAGTGCCGGGACGGAGTTAGCCATCCGGCCGTGCATTCGACGTGCAAATAACGAGCCAACGACCGGTTACCCGTCAAGCCTCGACCTGTACGGAGGTCTTGTCTATCCGATGGAGATGAGAGAGACTGGCTGGGATGCCGAGGCGAGGGTAAGATGTAAGTAGTAAGGACACCAGCGCTCAGCGTTGGGCGTTAGGCTGAGGAAACGGGAGGGTCGGGCGGTAGTCGAATCGAGCCAAGCAACAGGTGCGTGTGCCTCGCCGAAGATCCTCTGACCAGCCCCAGCTGGGCGAAGCTCTCGTCACCCGAGGCCAAGGACGAGTATTTGCGTCCAGTAAGGATGTCAGGTAGCGCAGGCCAATGCTAGCTGCGTGTCGCTGATGTGCATGAGCGTTGACGCCGTCGAGTGGCTGCCGGGAAGTTTAGCAGCAAGAAGTGACGATGGTCGCGGTTCTGAGGAGAAGTGAGGCCACCCGGTGAGGAGAGCGAAAACACAGCTCCGTGCTGAATTGTGTTTGAGCGGACTGAGGGGTACTCTTGTGGCAGACAAGGGTCGCAAGGGGGAGGGGGCAGGCGAAGGATCTTTGCACTTCGTACCTCGCACCGCTCTGCGTCTGACCAGCGTACCCAAGGTAAGACAGCAACGTGGGCTTCCCGATCGGGTCAGGGCAATAAGAGCATGGGTCCAAGGGCTGCGCCGCGAGAGAATAGTTGTTGTTGAACCTGTGCGAGGCGTCGCGAGCAGACCGTCGGACTCTAGTAAGCGTGCCGCGGCCTCACTTGGCCATCATGTCATTGCAGAAAGGTCCATGGCAAGCGTCACCGTGCGGCTCCTGAATCTCTCGAAGCTGACCGGGTCTTCTCGGAGGGCATCAAGCAGCTTGGGTGCCCAATCTTGCACAAGCGGTCAAAGGGCTGCCCTTGCTAATTGCAATTCGTTTCATACGTACCAAGTACTCTCGTCTTGACCAAACGCCATGCAGCCTTGGAAGCATGACGCCAGGCTCCTATGGGGGGATATCGTGGCAAAGTGGCACTCAACGGGAGAGTGAGCATATCCTTGGTTGCAGACGCACTCGTTAAACGTAGTCTCGACGCGTGTGCATAGCCTATTAGCCTCTGCTGGCCACGCGGCGCACTAATGACAGAACGATGTCGCCGCCGCCCATCGAACAACGATCTTAGCGCTCCAGACGACCGTTGTTGCCGTCAGGGACCCATAGCACCCGCTCTGCACAATATCATGTTCGCTTGCAGCTAATGAGTACAAGGGCGTAGCTTTTCCCCATCGGGATTCCGGCCAGGGCTCAAGTCGTCGCCCGGCTTTAAACTTGCCTTTCCTTGGTAAGCTTGCCGTGAGTGACAGCGATGGCGATAACGGCGGGACGTTAGCACAAGAACGCAGCACAGGCACACAAGCTGCTTTGAATGCGGAGACCGGTGAGTATCGTGGACCAATGCGATTTCTCGACAAACCCAGCGCAGGGCCGAGACTGCATTGCATTGAGATCTCGTCGATCATCGCACAATCCACACAACTCGGTGACCGGGGGGATTGACTGGTCCTGAATGAGCAAGATTTCAGCCACTGCTTGCATAGGTTCCCGAGGCAAGTCGTGAGTGCACTTGGAAATGTACTGTGGTCATGCGACTTACCATGTCGTCTTTCTGTATGGTGTGAAGGTGCAGCATTGTACGCTTTGTCGACTGCACAGAGCAGTGACATGCGGATCGTTGAAGGAGCTCGGGTCGCCTCTAGTGGCTGCCGGTCTGCAAGCGCTGACGAGTGGCCTGCGCCATGGCATTGGTCCAACGGGCGGTTCGAGAATATGATGTGTTGGCCAGGCCAGCGTAACGGTAATCTGCGGAGCTGCAGCCGAGCCGACGGTAGCTGGCTGCGGCGCCGGTAGTGACCTCTTGTGCCGCTCATGGCTTGACCTCGTTAAGATGCTGCGTAGAAAGCAGCCACGCAAGGGGACTTGAGATGGCATGCGAGCCTGGAACCATTGGGCAACGGATTGACAGTAAATGGATGGCGATGGGATGTCGTTGTAGATGGAGACAAGTCTGGCGGGTCTAGCGGATCCGGCAGGGACGGTGGAGACGCGGGAGCCGTTATGTTGCACCTGGCACTTTCCCCAGCTCAAATGACTTTCAAAAGTTAGCGTCCAATGTTGGAGGGCAAGTGCTCCAAGTCTAGCCTATTAGTGTGAGTACTAACTTGCCTATTATTAGTGAGTGCAACCTTCTAGGCACTTTCCGTCGTGATTGCAGCTGCTTCCATTGCGAACACACGGAGGAAGTAGCGAGACTAGCCCGGCAGTCGCGATGGTGCGCGAGACAACCTTGCCGGTACCCCGAGGCGCGCACAGCATGTATAATTCTGTACGTACTGAGCAGGTACCGCTACTTGGTAACAATTCGACGGCAAGGGCGTCAAAATGCGCTCCACGCTCAACGAGCAGGTTTTGTCGTCTCCAGCTCCAAAACTCACCCTCTTGATGTCAAGTCGCTGTGTTGTGTCCGCATTCGCGTTCGCGTTCGCGTTCGCAGCCGTCGCTTCCGCTTCGCTCGCTTCGCGCTTCTCACGGCCTGCCTTGCCTGCCTGTCTCCCAGACGCGCATCGTCGTGTCCACTCGGCGCCCACGCGCTCGATACCTCATCCACGCCGTCGCCAAGTACAATCCGTACGTTACAGGACAGCATCCAGTTGCTTTTGGCGAACCCACGCGTTACCGCCAGCCGTCGCCCAGCTGAAGTTCCTCGAGGCGATCCATGCCGCTATGGCTCTAGCCTTGCCATCGCCGTCGGCCTTGCATGTCGCCGCTCACGCCATCATCCTCAGCCTTTGCGTTGTGGTGACCTTCTCGCCTTAGCCGGAGCGGGCGAGTGCAAGAACGCCATGTCCAGCCTCCTATTCAGCCAACCCTGGTTCCAGTCCCAGTCCAGGCCCAAATCCTTGGATACTGCGCGTTCGGCGGGACCTTGTCACGGACCAAAGGGAAGACCGTTCTGGCTTAGTCAATCAGTGCTGCCCCTGGCCGTTTTCTTCATCGAGGGTCCATCGGCATCGTTCCAAGGCGGCCATCTTCCGGCGACCCAGGCAGATCCCAGACCGGTCAAGGACTCGAGGCCTTCCAAGGCTTCTTGGTCCGCCCGTAGCCTTGTCGACACCATCCCACTCCTTCTCCCTGTTGATCATGCGCCCGCGTTCCACCTTTCTCTGCAAGAACTTGTTGCAAGCACGACAGGCGCCAGTCGTACCCTTTTCTCCGGCATCTCCAAAGAGGCCTGACGGCTGCTCATGTGACGGGTACTCGCATCTGCAAGCCATTGTGACGGCACAGGCTCGCGAAAGCCCTCGCCATACCTGCAGCTTGATGCGAGGGCCACTTGGAGCTGCGCCGGTGGCTTAAGCAGATCTACAATATTTCAAGACTTCTACATGGATGTTCTGTCTCGAGCCGGTCAATGCCATTATATCAAGTGCTGGTGGCGATGTTTGCGCCCATCTCATCGCTTGCAGGTCCCCATCTGTTGCAATCTGCTACATCATAGCATCTCTCAAGTACATTTTCCGCTGCAGGAGACGGAGGCTTTGCTGGCCGTGATCTGTCAACCGACTGTTCAGTACCCGCCATGATTCTTTAACTTTCTGACCTTGACCTTTAGCCTCTACCAAGATGCCAGACCTCACGGGTTGCAAGTTCGCCTCAGACGCCCTCGTCGCCCCCTATGATGAAGAATGAAGAAAGCCGGTCCATGAGCTTTGTCCTTCATTCATCCATACTCGGATCGCATCTACCCTCTGTACCCAGCCCGCACACTCTAGCATCCACAGCACGAAGCTGATTCCGTGTTCCTGAAAAGATGGCAGTCTTGGAACACCATTCAGTATCGTCAGCAATGCAGCTTGGCACTCGGCCGCGGCACCACAAGCTCCATCCGTGCTGTGACCGTCACGTGCCCTTACATCGCCTTACAGCTCGCACTTCTCCATCAAGCCAATCAATTACAAGTAAGTAATGGAACGATGAGGCCCAAGGATACACTACACACACGTGTGCAACCGTTTCGCGCTGTGTAGCCTATGTTTACCAGGAATTGTCAAAAGCTCTGCTCAAAACGAACGCTGCCGCGATTTCCAAGTCTCGGCTGAACAGAAGCAGCACTTGGCGAAGACGATCGCTTCAGTCGTAGCCACGATGGCAATGCCAAGAGGTCGACGACTTCGAAGTACGACGAAGACCGATCCCATGACGTACCCACGACGGAGTCTCGTTGCCTTGCCGCACTGCAGTCCTTCCATCCCGTCGCGCGATCGTCCCCCTCCTCCCCGGGAGAGATTGGCTGCGGCGCACAGACAGCAACGAACTCACCACCTCCAGGGATGCCGTTGATATCTTCTTTGGAAAGAACTCATTAGGACTAAGCCTGTGCCTGACTCTAGGCTTGATCCAGACTCTGTACCTGTCTGCAGCCGTATCGAAAGAAGCAATCTTCACTGCCGAGCCAGTCAGGCCTCTCGGAGTTGTCTCGGGCGGCGCGAACCAAGCAAGTGCAGCCGGGGCGCACGGGAACCAGAATTAGCGATGAGATGGGCAGCCAAGATGCCCCGGCAGCAAGTCACTGCTGCAAGTGGTACCGAACCAACACCCTCATCGACAGTAAATCACGGACATAACGCAACCTCGACAACTCGATTCTTCTACGGATCCCTCCGTCGCGGCTCGGCCAAAACGAGTCCGAGCGGTCGATACGTACGATGAAAAGGCCCCTCCCTCGCGTCCATCCGCATGCCGCCAGACACCCCTGGCCGTTAATTCAGCAACCGTATAGGACGGAATCGGACACGGCCCAATCATGTGATCACTCTTGCAGACTCTGGGCTGTCAACAGATGTGGCCTCATCTTCTCCACGTAGACGCCCAATGCGTGCCCTTGATCCGCCTGTTCACATCGACCCGAATCATATCAGATTGCCTCCAAGGGGGAGATAAGTTACGGCGAGCCGCTCGTCCGCCGCTACTCCCGACGGGTCTTCCCCCAGCACCCTGGCATTTGCCGGTGGCTTGTTTACCAAGTCTGTCTGTTGTTTCACGACAAGGTATCGCCGTAAACGAAGCATTTGCCCTGCGCCTCTTTGGTCTACAGCGTGCCGACTAGATGCATCGGAAATAGTTGTGTATTGCAGTATCTCCCGCCTCTTGGCTCTCGAGCAAGGCAGCGAGTGTACCGAGACCGTAAAGGTGCCGTTTGTCGAGACACGACTTCAGCAAGCGAGTCGACTGGCAGCAGCGGATACCCTTTAATCTCGGAAGCAAGAGGGGGCTCGGCACAGCCGTTATATACCCGCCCACTCACGTCTCCTTTGACATATTTCCAAGGGCTGCTACGTAAATGTCCCAGCCTCTGCCTCGACTCGCGCGTTCAACGTCGAGTGCTGCAATGGAGCTGAGCCAGCACTCCATCCACGATGTCATTCATCCCACAGCTGCCTTTTCAGGCCCCGGACTCGACGCGGCGCCTCCTCCGGGTACGTTGCCGGCCGAGACCGAGGTCGAAGTCCCTTGGCCAAACTCGTCTCTAAACCCAAAGAATCGCATCGACAGCCTCGATCCACCGGCCCGGCCGCTCTGGCGTATCGACGGATGCACCGCTTTCGGGACCCAGATCTATGCGGTGCCGCTCTTCATCAGCCCCGTTCGGCCGTACCGCGTGGACGTCTTCATCCCCGAGCCCGCCACGCTTCCAGAGTGGTTACGGAAGGTGCTCGATCTGGACGTCACCTTTTACACCAGGGACGCGTCACGGATCGCTCAACTCGGTATCACACGCCACGTGCTCCGGATCCTGCAGCACTGGACGTCCGCGATGCCGGACCCTTCGCAGATTTATCACAACCTGCCGTTTGGGTCGAGAATCGCTCTGCAGAACCTGCCCGTCAACGTGTCCGACGTCCGGATCTCCATCGCTCCAACCCATTACCTCGAGCGGCAGCTGCTCTCGGTTCCAACGTTGCTCCGGTTTTGGGGAGATGATGTGAAGCTTCCACCTACGGTCGATATTGAGGAAGTCGAGTACCTTTCTCAGCTGCACGACAGTGTTTGCCTCGTCAACATTGCTGGCCAGACGTGGATCTTCAAAGCCATTACAAGCTACACAAAATATCTCTACCACGAGCTCAGGCAACTCCTTGTTCTGAAGCCCCACTCGAACATCATTGCCCGCCCGGTCCATCTCGTTACGAAGAGATGTAGCTTTGGGAACAAAGTGGCAGTTGTCGGGTTCACCGTCGAGAATCATGTCCACGGCAGTCTAAGGGACCTCATCCCTTTTCTACAATTGCATGGACAGGTTTCCCTCGCTGATAAAGTCAAATGGTCTATTCAGCTGGCTTCGGCGCTCCTGCATCTGCGAGAGACTTCGAATATTTTCTATCCTGACCTTCGACTCGACAACATTGTACTCTCTGAGTCATGGGACGCCATAATGATTGACTTTGAGCAGCGCGGCGTTTGGTGCGAATTCGCCGCCCCAGAGGTCAATGCCATTGAGTATGTCCGGCTGCTCGCCATTGATGAGGAGATCGAACCCGATGTTCAGGAGAAGTACGCAGATATCCTCACCGGCCTACTTCCCGGCTGGGAAGACATGGGAGAGGGTGAGGAGTATACCTGGCCGTGCAGAGGTTACAATGTCCCGTGGTCCTGTCTGACCCGCACCGAGCAGGAGGCCTGTGAGGTCTACATGCTCGGGCGCGTGCTGTGGTGCATATTCGAGGCGAGCAGCGCTCCGCAGAGAGCGGCTGTCTGGTTATCTTATAGATGGGAGCCGCGCGTCGAGTTTCCCAAATACACAACGACGCCGGAACCTATGCGCGAGCTCATCGACCGCTGTACTAGAGGCAGGCAAGCCGGTTTGAGCCGACATATTGTCCGGGAGCGAGACAGACTGGTGATTCGGGATCTGGAGAATACTGGTAAAACCACCGCGCATCAAGTCCAGCAAACAGCCCGCGACTGGTGGACCAAGGAGATTGCCGCTTCGGAACAGTGGCTCAAATCCAGAGCCGAAGGCTTGAAGAGGGGCGATTGGAACGAAAACTACTATCACCGGCCAACTCTGCGCGAGGTTCACGATGCCCTCGAGACCTTCCGGGCACAAAGCGCCGTGACTCAACCATGAGGTTCCCGATCGTTCCTGGTAATTAGTCGCAAAATTGCATTGGTGCTTGCTGAGTTGTGGAAGGCCGCCCTAGTGAAGCAAATACACAAGCAATGACGAGATGATGACGAGACGAGAGGCTTTTCTCGGTTCGGCCGCTGCATTTTGCCTGGAAAATGCTAGATGAGACACGTCTGAACCACAATGGTTTCTTTAGGGCTTCAAGATGCGTGGATAAGTAAGGCAGGCGGAAAGTGGTGGCGTTGCACAATAAGGGATGGGGTGTTTGTGCCTCTCTTGACGGCAAGGTGGCGATTGGGCCATTTTGTCGATAAAGGTATAAGACGTCTGCGTGGAAGCCGGACGAAGAGCGGCGGCTTCTGGCTCTCAAGGACAACGAGGCGTATAATCCCTTGGGCGCCGGAGATATAGTTTCTACTTCATTCTCTTGGTATCATGATGCGACGCTTGAGCGACCTCGTTCCGCTTTAGGCCAGCGCCAATGGCTGAGGTTCTGAGGCGACTGAGCAATCTGCGTAGTTTATCGACGTACGAAGAAGGGGCGCCGTATATACCAATCCGACCGTCAATGACTTCAAGGCTGTGTAGAAAGTGACTGCTCGCCTCTGGAATTAGATCAAGCTCTGCAATGACAAAACTCTGATCCTGGTCGCCTACGAGGCGCAGGTATAGGTTGCGGTTCCGCCGGCTCTGGCCAGCGTGAACGTCGCGGTTACGCGACACGACGGCATCAAGCACGTGTATGAGTGTACGTGCCGCGGAAAGGGCCTCACGCGGCCTGAGCGGTCTCTTTCGAGTGTATATTGCGGCTCTGATAAGCTTGACGATGCCGACCAGATGTCTTGCCGCCCAAGAAACATCTGGAGGCGTTTCGAGTGGGTTTGGAGCTAAGGAATCCGTGGCTGATTGAGTCTTATTGAGGACGTGGGCATCCAATTTGCTTAAAACGCGATCAGCGCGCTGCTTGAGCTTGCGAAAAGGGTCCTTGATAGGATCCGTGGGCTGGGATACGGTGAGGAAGTAGTTGAAGAAAATGGAGTTGTCGATGAGCATGGAAAGAATAGTATGATCTAGGTCATGGCGGCGGAGCACGTTCTCATGCTGAGCAACGGAAGGGCGAAAGTTTGGCCGGTACTCGTCTGGATCCATCCCAAAAATCGATGAGAGCATCTCACGAGACTCTAGAATTCGATAAGCGTCGAGTGGCTGCTCTCCAGAATATGTTGTAGAGGGCATTGGTTGGCAATGGAGCCCCTCGGCAAGGACATCGAGGTGGTGCTGAGCTATGGTCTGGAAAGGGTCGCCGATTTCGGTAGCATACCCCTTGGCTCCCATGGTTAGGGGTTGCTTGAAGTCATGACCGTATAAGGTCTGCTTGGTGAGCTGATCCAGAAGCCAGACGAGATGCTTGCAATTTCCTTCCACACCTCCACAACTACACTTGAGGCTCGGGGACGCGGCGTTGGCAGGGCAGATGCGGATCGATCGTGTCACCGTCTCTGACATCTGAAAGGCGTACGTATCGTCGATTCGGCGACAATGCTGGAGGGCTATGTCAGGAGGTTCTACCAATGCATCACGGATGATGGCTCTTTTGCTCTCTAATACGTCGTCCAGATTATACAAAAGCCCAGTCGGAGACCGCAGTGTGTTTGAACGTGAGCCCTCATCATCGTCCGAAGAAGTGCTTTCGTCTGAGTCGGAATCTGATGCGAATTCTTGATTTTGAGGTGCGCCTGGGCGGGGCGTGTTCGCAGTTCCCTTCTGCATCTCAGATTCAGGGGTGAATGCCATCTCGATGAGGGTCAGCTTGGCTCCAGAACCAGTACAACATGGACTCCGTGAGGGCAGAGGGACGTGTGTGGGGGAACTCCTCGAGATACTCGAGGGGATTGCAAGGCCTTTTACACTGCAAGACGTAACAGGTCCACCCGGCACCCCCAGACTGACATGGAGGAGGTTCCATCTTGCCGTTGAGGACCTGACGCGACCCATTGTCGACCACGGTTCAAAGACGGAGACGAGAGCCGATTCAAAGTCTATCAATTGGAGCGCGTGACTTTTCATCAACCTGAGAGCTCGCCTTGCGCAGGACGGCCAACATGACGTTCCGCAAAGCTAGTGGCCGGTCGCCGAAATGGCCGGAACAATGAAGTGGCATGGTCTTGCCGGAAATGAAGAGCACCGACTGTGCCGCTGCAAGATGACGGGCAACAGAGGCCCTGACATCAGCTTGAGGTCCAGGCTTCGGGGGCCAGACGTCCGAAGCTAACGTGAAAAGTGGACAATTGCAGGAACGAATCGTTGGCACAGGGCGGACGGCAAAGATGCGCAAGGGGGGCGGGCCCGTCGACAGGTAGATGAGGCCGGCCACGCGGTGCAGCATGGCACAAATTGAGGGTCGGCTCGACCGCATCGCCATGTTGATGTGCCTGCGCGCCACCAACCGGAGGGCTAGATGTGCGGTTGGACCCCAGGAAGTCCACGCGGAAGAAACAACGGACAACGGCCCTGTTGGGCTCTCGGCTTGGTGGACCGATGCGTATCCCTCGAGGACGAAGCACGCATTCCACGCTTCCTGCCTAGGCTCGGTGCGTCGCGCCTGCCTGCTTGGTGAGGGCTGCAGGTGCGCTCCAAAGTGTACTTCCTGTAATCCTCGTGTGCAGTGTGCACAGGCCACACCATCCCGAGTCCAGTAGGTCGTGCCTGCCGACGTACCTGTATGGGCAGATCTGCGAGACCCCCCAAGGAGACGCAGAGGGTTCTAGAGTCCAGACGAAGCATACCTACTCGTGGATGTCGGTCTGCAGTGAGCAGACGCCAAGCCTGTATCCCCTTTCCTGCACATGCAGTGGAAACCTGCGGCTGCGGGCCAAGCTTTGCGGTGCTCTGTCCATGAGCGCACGCAACGCCCAACGCGCAGGAGCTTTCCGCTCTACTTGGTTTGACTCGTTCGGCAAGGGAGTTTGCTGCTCACAGTCTCGGGCAGCGTCCACTTTGCGGCGAGGACTCGGGATGCCCGACTGGCTACGTGGGGTAGATGAGAGGCCAATCGTCCTGTTGGCGTCTTGAAATGGCAAAGGGCAGCGTGCGCCCTGGCCGAGATGAATAGAGAAGCGTCCCGGACAGCTTCACTCGAGATACGAGGCATCGTGACCGGTTGTCCCCCGGCAAGTCCGACAAACAATCGTCCCTGTTGCCAACCCCAATCGCGCTACTGCGCCTCGGCGCCTATGCTCGCTCTTGGAATGGCTGTTGTGCCGCAACCCGCAGCAATCACCCGCAGACGCCCACTCCCGAGCCCGACTCGACTTCACTTTCCCCCTCCCCACAAGCGCGACCTGGAGGGCGGCCCACAGACGCCGGACCGCCATCGCCGGAGCCCGGACGCGACGTGCGGACCTCCCGTTTACCCTCCGCTCCCATTCATCGGCCTTTCTGCGCAGCCCGACTACCATGGCATGGCCTGATTGCTGTTGCTAGCCCGGGCCGTACGTCCGCACTCCGCACACGCCATGCGGCCTCTGCGGCAGCCTCGCAAAACCGAACTTTCTCTCCTTCTCCTTCCTGAAAGATCAGGTTGCTAGGCTCGCTCCTGAGCTTCACACATTTGCAAGTCCGACTCCGACTTTGTACATGTCTGGTCAATCCGTTTGTGCTTTTGGCGATATTCCCCAAGGGTGTGTGACAAGACGACCTTTATACGTTGTCAATTGCCCCAATCGCCAGACTGCTCTGCCTGTCATGGCAATTTGAGGTCGTCCCATCCCCTGAGGTGCTTGGAGGAAACAGGGCAAAGTCGCTTCGCACAAGTCGAGTGGCTATACGCTCCAAAGTGCAAGTCGTAACGATGACTTCATGCGTGAGTTGCAGACCAGGACGTGGCTGCAGAGACGACTCTGCGGCCGTCTCGACCCTGTTGCTGCATCGTGTAGTGTTGCCGCGGCCGCCCATCCGGCCTTCTGTTGACCGCAACTTACGGAGCCGAGCCGCTGCGCAAGGACCACGAATCACACGTATCGGGAACGCGTTAGAGAGACATCGATGCTCGCTTAACTCGGCCTTCAGCCGCCGCAGACGCCCCCGCCCGCCAAGTCGACTGCACACGGCATGTGAACGCGTCAAGGTCGGCTCGCCGCGGCAAACCAGCCGCGGATCACGATTTACGAATGAGTGCGAGAACGTGGGCAACAAGCAAACGCAACAAACGCGATACCGCCCGCGATCCCCACTGGGCCAGAGTCCCATGCACCGACATGTTTCCCCTCACTTCCAAGGATCACGATGCTGCTGGTTGGTCGGCATTATGGACCAGAATCATATGTCGCCCAGCTGCGCCGAGATCGAAGACGGTCCCGCACCACCCTCTTTGTAGGCAGAGCAGGAGACGTGCCATGTACAAAGGTTATGCCGACGAGTTGCGGATTTTGAAAAGGAACGATTGGTCATTTGAGGGGGAAAATAAACTACACGACTCAAAGATGAGTGTCTATAAGAAAGCCCTCGCAAGCAGACCCCGGCAAACGGCTCCCTTCAACTCGTTTCAGCCCTCAACTGTCATGCCAAGTAAACAAAGAAAGGTGGTTTGGTCAAATCGTCATGAATCAGCGAGCTTGAGCATGCCCGCAGCAGACCAAGGCTCGAGACGCCTCCAAACTCTCATCAAGCGAATCCTGCATGACAAGACCTGATTGGACTCTCGCCGACAAGAAGTTGTGACCTGATCGGGACGTAGAGACTGGCGATGCCACTGTCTAAGGAAAAGGCAGTGGCATTTGTGCAGGGGCAATGTTCAGGCGCAGGCGTGAAGGGCTGTTCGAACCACATCCACAAAACGCACTGCTCTCGGGGAGGCTCGCCCATTAGCGACCGTCTTGTCAGTCGCTGGCTTGCCTTTTCGTAGAATCGTCTTCGGATCCGGCGAAGTAGACATGGATGTCTGGAGAGACCGGCCCGCAGACGAAGATGACTTGTCGTGCAGGCTGTCCGCAGGCCGGTCGGATTGTCAATCGATGCCGTGTTGTTTCTTGAGCTGAGCTAAAGTTTCTCGGCGGGCCTCCAGATCCTCTTTCGACTTCGCCATCTTCTCGGGCTGGTGATATAGAACTGCTAGGGTATTAGCATTGCATCTCAAGACCTCGCGCTCGGGCGCGTCCGAGGCTGGAAGGATTTGTAATGACGGACCGACTAGGTAGCGGTTCTGGAAGTTGAAGCCGTTGAGCTTGTCGCAGGCTTGCTTGGCATCCATTACGTCCTCATAGACCACGAAGGCCGTGCCCTTTGTCGTGTTCGAGATGCCCTGACGTACTTGGCTGCAGGATTTATGTTAGCTCATGATTCCGCCGTGAAGGTGTGCCAGCCCATCGAAAACGCACCGAATGGGCCCGAACTTTCCAAAGAGGTCAAACAACTCCTCTGGAGTGACGTTGTAGCTAGACGAAATTGCGGTCAGAGTCGGGTTTCGCGACGCGGAAAGGTCAGGTCTGTTGGGCAATACCTCAAGTTCTTGACGAACAGAGCTCTATTCAAAGTCAGCAAGGCAAGCGACAAAGTTTGAAGACACAAGGGGATTGCCCAGGGGGGTTGCAAAAGAGGCGCGCTGCAGATGCAAGACGTCCGTGGGCATGGTAGCGGAGCGCGCGTGACTGACCGGTTGACTTCGGGGGCGAGTTTCCCACCGCGACTACTCATCTCTTGCAGATTCGGATGTGATGATGGGGGACTCTGATGTTTGCGGGATGACGACGCGGGAGGTCGAGGGTTGGGTGAGGGTGATGAGTCGAGGAAACGGGATCCGGGCGGAGGCGCAAGGCGAAGATCGGGGGAAACGGGTCCAAGGTCCTTGGTGTGTCTGCCTGGTCACGTGAGCTCGATTCTCTTGTTGGTGGGCGCGCCTGCCGTCCGAGGATACGTGGGCCTGAGGCAGCATGAGCGATAGGCGGGGCCTCCACGTGGTCCGCTCCCTGACTGCCCGGCGAGGCAGCTGGCTGAGTGAGCAAGAGTTTGGGGCCTTTGCAGGCATCCATGGCTGCTGTTTTCGTAATCACCTAATCAATGTGCTCATCAACGAGCAGGTGCGCTAGGAGGATTGTTGAGGCGGGGGAACATTGAACCAGCATCCATGATCTCTCTCTCTTGCATCACCGCTGTACGACACGACTTGGGGGGGGCGGCATCCGTGCATGCATGCGCAATTTGGAGTGCCATGCTGCGACTACCGATATGCCCGTCCCCGTCCCACGCTGCTACAATGATACGCGATCGGAACTCCGAGTCGAAGCCGCGTCCAGAGCTCAAGACGTCATTCTCAGCTGTTGCGTGTCTCGAGCAAGCTCGACACGGCTCGATCCGGCTCGGAACTGCGCAAGAGTCTTGGAGCGGCGGCGATCGGGGTTCCCGGAGATGCATGACTTCCTCGAGGAAGCCTTGTTAATACCGCGGCGGGTTCTTTGCATGTCACCACTCGGCAGCTCTTGGATTGCGCTGCCCATCACCTTACCCACGATTGACGTGAAGATGTGCAGTCCTTTACGCTGCTGCTGCGTGGGATGCCATTGCTAGCACATGCATCAACAACAGCGGCGTCGTCGCACCGGCAGAAATATGGGTTGGCTGGAATGACACCATTATTTCACTATTCTTCCATCATAAGAGTAGGATAGCCTAACGCCGCCGCCGTTCATCGCAGAAGCAGCAGAGGCAATAGAGGTCCACATGATCCGAGGAAGACTGTGCAGTGCCGAGACACGGAGATGAGAAGACGTGCAGCTAGCCGATAGGTGCCATGTTGCGCGCCATGTCGGACGGAAGAAGATGTAAAGTTTAATCCAAGGCCTCTAGCTAGACTGGCAGAGGTCGTCGAAGGTTGACGGATTCAAGTGAGTCTTTGACCGTCCAACTCCAAAACCTGCCTCGATCTCATTGGATGGCCCAGCGGTAGCCACCAAACATTGATGCCACGGTTCTTGCAGTGGGAAACGGGCGATATCGCCAGTATCCGGATGGCTGCGGATCAGTTCAGCTCTGTATGGCTCGTTTGACTGTTTGAGTAGGCATTCAGCAAGACAGCTTCAGAGTTCAGACGAGCTAAGCCGAGGACATGGCAGATTGAGGCCTTGAGTCTGGTTCGTTGATTGGGAACTCCCAGCATGAGGAGGAGACGCCGCACATGATTTGCACAGTGCAGAGACTATTTCGTACTCAAATTCTGCAAACCGTGGGCAAAATTCACGACGGCTGCCACTAACACCAACATATCACAGTCGTAATGGCGACAAGTTTCGCCCAAGACATCTTCCAATTCTTTGATGTTTGGGAGGATTGCCGAGAGTTTCTATGCGATCTGGTTGACTCTGGCATCGCACCGCAGCTTGAAATTCAGCGACTCTTGAGCCAGATCTCCGTCGCAGAGGCCGAGAATTGGAATGATTCGGTCGATTACGCCAAGCCAAACAACCAACTATGTGGACAACAACCCGACGGACAAGATGTCCTTGCCTCTCTATTCGATATTGTGTCCGGACAAGATGGGCCCAGCGAGCCGTCGACACATCCCTTGGAGGAGACAGACTCCTTGATTACCACCCTCGCCAAGGGTCCGGAGAATGACGCCAGAGGTCCATTGTCGTCCGCTACGGAGTCCAACGTTTGGCAGGGAGCCTCCGATTCATCCTTGCGCCGGTCAATGAGAAAGCAGCGCTCCGCGGGCGCGGCTTCGCATTACTGGGATCTCACTCGTCGATTAGACGCAGATTCGGATCAGCCGCCAGTGCACAACGACGGAACTGCTTTGTCCAGTGTCTTCGCCCGCACAGATCGAAAGCTTGATCTCAGTCAACGTAGGAGTCAATCACACTCGCGCCAGGTGGCAGACACTTGCACCCATGGCGACCATCCACCAGCCTTTCCTTGGGCCGATGCGACAGCTCTCTGTCCATCGCGTTCGAAGACTTCGCCTTTCTTCGCGGCTCAGAAACCATCTCCAAAGAGACCGCTACCGGGAACGATATCATGCGTTCCCTTTCCGGCTCTGTCGAGCGCTCGGTTCGGCATTATCCAAGAAGAGTTGGCACACGATCCCTTCTGGCTTCTCATTGCCGTTACTTTTCTTATCAAGACGAGTGGGCAACTGGCCATACCTGCTCTGCTGAAAGTCAGGCAGCAGTTTCCCACGCCACAACACTTGGCCGATGTGCGAAATGAAGCGGAGTTGTCCGACATGATCCGACACCTGGGGCTTGTCGTTGTGCGTGTCGCCTATATCCGAAAGTACGCCAAGGCCTTCTTGAATAACCCCCCACAAGCCAATAAGCGATATAAAGTGAGAAACTACGACGTGCGAGATATGAAGCTTGGGATCAGAGCGGGCAGCATCAACCTCGACGGGCCCGACCCGAATTCAAATGCAGTCGAACACGTGCCTGACGACGACTTCGAAGCATGGGAGATTGGGCACATGACCCAGGGGAAGTATGCTCTGGACAGCTGGCGTATATTCTGTCGAGATCGGCTCCTCGACCGCGCCCAAGATTACAATGGCAAAGGACAGAAGCCCGAGTTCCAACCCGAATGGATGAGGGTCATGCCCAAGGACAAGGAGCTAAGAGCCTTTCTGCGATGGATGTGGATGCGTGAGGGATGGGAGTGGGATCCAGACACTGGCGAGCGATCGGTACTCCGGCCAGAGATGCAACGGGCCGTCAACGATGGACGAGTAGAGTACGACGAGAGAGGGGGCTTGCGCATTCTTGACAAGCCTCGGGAGACGTCATGAGAACGCCAGCAAGGGTTACCGATACAATTGTTGTCTTGCACTGGTCCATTAGTCTTGGAGCAAAAAGGGGAACGACAACGTGGCCAAACGCATACCAGTGCACCCAGCCTGAAGGCACATTCACGGCGTTATGTGAGCGGCTGGGCTCAGGCTTGCTGAAGGGTACACGTATGGCACATGTCTGCTCGTCGTTCCAGGCAACCTGGAATACGGTACTGCGAGTTGTGATCCATATGGCATCAGCAAGGCGCATACACCAACCACGTCACTTTTTGGCCTGAGAGCCACGGGCCACGGGCCAGCTCAACCCGTTGAGCTTGTCGAGACGCTTGAGAGAGGGAAATCTCGCATCTCGAAATGAATAAGCCAGCGTGGCGTGACGGGGGAAGGGGGGGATCGGAAGAAGCAAAGTCGGCATGGCGAAAAGGGGCAGCGTTACATTTGCGCTGCGACGGGGCCAAAGCTAACAGAGGCGCCGTTCATGGGCGTCGTGTGCGAGATTATTGTGTGAAGAGGCTTCGGAAGTCGAGGTCGCCGTTGGATCGGCCATGCAGGGCAAGAGTTTGTAATCGCGTGCCCTGCTCGACCTGATCTCGTCTGCACTGCACAATGAAGGTGAACACCAAGTACCGGACAGCACGTACCTCGCTCGAGAAGTGTGGACTCGGTCGTTCCGGGTGTCCGCCCTCTCCCGCAGCTTGGGCCGGCAGGGCTGCGGGCCAGGACAGGGCGGGGGACAAACGCTGGGGCGTTTCCCGCGCTACGGCTTGGCCCAGTTCGGGCGAGGAGAGACTCGGCGGGTACCTGCGCTTGCGTGCCTTTTGCCGCAGGGCGGTCCTTCGTACATGTACCTATGTACCTTCCGGGTTGGTTCCTCGACAGGCCCTGCGGGGCAACCCGAGTACCGCTGGCGAACTTGGAAGCTTTCATCGCGTACCTTAGGTACCCCTGCGTGGTGCACCGCTCTACACTGGCCACAGTATCCTCCTCACTGAATTAAGCAGCACAAAGTACCTCGCCTCGCCTGCTGGGAAGGGATCTCACAGCAGAGTGCAGCATCCAGCAGAGCACTGGCGCCCTGCCTAGAGACAAAGTGGAGAGGGATTGAAAATGCCACAAGCCCCTGGGGCGGGAAGGAGAAAAAAAGTGGGCGGGCTGCTCGGCATGCAGAATCACGGGGGACCTCGAAAGGACACAGTTGTAAGATAGACTAGTAGCTGGCGCTCGTCCTCCCCAAAGTTACACCATAACTTACATGCTCGCCTTGAGGTCATAGCTGGACCATTTCATCTCACCGTCGTCAGGAGACGTTTCCCGCCGAGCCCCCAGCCACCACCTCTCTCGTCCCCTTTACCCTCTTTGCTGATCCGCCAGTCCGCTTCTCTTCTCTCGTCGTCGTCGTCGTCCGCTCCTTTGGTGCGCATCAGCAGCAAGCTCCTCCTCAAGGCGCCCTCCCGCCCGTCGTCGTTGTCGAGCAGCAGAGCCGCAGCACCGCCTTGCTCATCTTGCTCTCGCGCACCATCCGTCCCTTGGACCTCGTCGATCGAGTTTGGCAGGCCCCGGGCGCGAACCGCGGAGACGATATTTGGTCGACACCTACCGCTGTACATCGCCGCCACGAAAACGCCAAGGGGACTTTTTGTTCCCGACAATCCCGAACCACGGTCGAACCGGCCTTGATTAGCAGCACACAAGTCTTCAATCCGACAACATGTCCCACCGCGGTCCTTCGGGCTACGGCGTCAGCGGCCCCGCGCCGTATGGAGGCTCCTCAAGCGAGAGCTCCGAGGGCAATCTGCTCGACCAGATTCGACCGTACACCAGCAAGGTCGAGGATGTCATGGACAACCTGAGCGAACCCATCAAGCCGTGAGTGCCTGGACTGCGAGCTCTGGTTGGGGTGTCACGACGCGCCGCTGATGCCTCTCTTCCTCTGCAGCTATCTTCCAGCCATTGGCCGATTTCTGATTGTTGTGACGTTCCTCGAGGACGCGCTTCGCATCATGACGCAATGGGGTGACCAGCTCATCTATCTCCGTGACTACCGAGGCAGTAAGGACTTTCTGCCTCACATCAATGCCGCGCCGTCCGTGTGCTAACACGTTCAGTTCCCGGCGGCATCACTCATCTCTTCCTCGTCATCAACGTCATTGCAATGCTCACTTGCTCCACCATGGTCATTATTCGCAAGCATTCCGACTATGCCGTCGCCGGTCTCATGGGCGTCGTCGTCACGCAGGCCTTCGGCTATGGTCTCATCTTTGACCTCAACTTCTTCCTCCGCAACCTCTCCGTCATGGGCGGTCTGCTCATGGTCCTGTCTGACTCGTGGGTGCGCAAGACCAAGGCATTCGCAGGCCTGCCCCAGATCGACGAAAAGGACCGCAAGATGTACTTTCAGCTCGCCGGTCGTGTACTGCTCATCTTCCTCTTTGTCGGTTTCGTCTTCAGCGGCTCATGGTCTCTGTGGCGCGTCATTGTCTGCATCTTTGGTGCCGGTGCTTGCGTCATGGTGGTTGTCGGCTTCAAGGCCAAGTTCAGCGCCATTCTCCTTGTCGTCATTCTGAGCATCTTCAACCTCTTGGTCAACAACTTCTGGACGGTAAGACTCTACTCTTGCGCGTGCACTCGAACCTCGCTGACTCTGTTTTAGCTGCACGAGCACCACCCCCAGAAGGACTTTGCCAAGTACGACTTCTTCCAGATCCTCTCCATTGTCGGCGGCCTTTTGCTCCTGGTCAACAGTGGCCCTGGCCAGTTCAGCATCGACGAGAAGAAGAAGGTCTACTAAGGTTTCGGCGTCTACGAAGCCGCCGGTGCCGAAAGCAATGGCTCACGGGCCAAAGAGAATCTGGGTCTGCGATTAGCTGCTTCAGGAAACGCCGGGGTTCGAGAACCTCGTAGGGTTTCGCACGTTACATAGAGGGCACGAATCATCTGACTACGAAGGAGAGGGAAACTGAACGGACGAAGAAAAAAGAAAGACGAAACGAAGACGCTACCGGAAGCTGGGAGAGTCTGCGCTGGGGTCGATATGATGAAGTTGTAACTAGGTGGACCTATGGCGGTGAATGGAAAGGACAATACGACAAGAGAAACGATTCGAGGTCCGGCGATGCAAGCCAAGGCCGCGCGATGCCGTTCCTGGTTCCGCAGCGTTCAATGTAAGCCCTGGTGATGGTGCAGACGCCGTCGGAGTCGGGCATGTACAGTACCGACATGTCGAGGCGGGCAATCGCCAAGCAAAGCATGCAGGAACTCGTGCATACAGTACCCCGCCCTGCCCATTTCACCCGGTCCGTAATTGACTGCCAGACTGGGGTTCTCCCGAAATGACTTCAAATCCACAAGCCGACGCTCTCGTCTGTTTCTTGCAACCATTCATTGCCGCTTTGTCATCTGATCTCCCGCCGCTGCGCACAAGCAGGGCAGCTCTTGAGCGTCTCTAGTCTCGAGTACGCATGTCATTCTTCTCGGCGCAGGCATGTCTTGATACGACTCCAAGATCCTCTTCCACTCAAAAGACGGCTGGTCTGGTTCATGAGGACATCACAAGAACGCTCCCAATTCAATCCGAGAACCCGTCATCCATTGCAACCTTTGCCGTCCAGCCACCATGGCCGAGCTCATTGGTACGACGGTCGGTGTCATTGGCTTCATCGGCCAGCTGTTTGACGGCTGCGTCAAGGCCTACGGCTATTTCCTGACGGCCTCGCATCTCGACGCGGACAGCCAGCGCCTCATGTGCAAGGTGCGCATCGAGGAGATGCGCCTCGTTGTCTGGGGCCGTGAATGGGGGGTGGCCGAGGGCCGTCTCGAGGCCCATCTCGACAGTGGCCGCAACCCGCAGCTCCGCGCTCTGGCAACTCAGATCCTCAAGGAGCTGCACAGCACCGTCACCGACTTTCGCAAGCTGCAGGAGCGCTATGGGTTGGTCGAGGCCGACGGGGGCCGCGGCTCTCAAGGGGCGAATGGTGGCGACGGCTCACACGGCAACAATGGCCACGCCGAGTCGGCTGCCGACCAAGGCAGCAAGACGAGTGGCTCGGCGTCCGGGCGAGGCTGGAGAAAAGAGGTCAGCCTGAGGACTAAATGGGTCATTGCAGGTGAGCCGATTCGACCCTGTTTAAGCGGGAGTTGCTCTAATGCGGCGGTATAGATAAGGACAAATTCACCAACCTCTTAAGAGATCTCAAGGGTAGGGGATGAAGTCAAACTGCTCCCCCGACGGACCAAATCGTCACTGACACATCAATGATTCAGACTTCAACGACGGGCTCGAGCGCCTCTTTCCGCCTTCGCAGCTGCCTTCCTTTCAACGGGCGTGGACACATCGGCTGCTCGAGTCGGCGGAGCGGGACCTGACGGAGCTCTCGCTGCTGGAGACGGCGTCGACGGGCATCTACCCGCAGCTCGAGACGTCGGCCAAGCTCAAGCGGCTGCGCATCAACCTCGACAGCAAGCCGCAGTCGGCCTTCAAGCCCACCTTCGCGCTCAAGGTGGCCCGGACGGCCCTCGACATCCCGCAGCCGTGCCCGCCGCGCAGGTGCCGGGCGCGCCACGAGACTCACGTCCGGCGCATGGACGACCTGGCGCGCATGATGCACTCGGCCTCGGAGCGGCACCCGGACCTGCACAGCATCGACTGCGTCGGCTACACCGACGACGCCGCGCGCTCCCGCTACGGCCTCGTCTACAAGGCGCCCGCACCGTCCTTCGACACGCTCCACGCTCTCATCGCCGGCCCGGACCTCAAGACGCCCGACCTCAACGACCGCGTCCGGCTCGCGCGCACCCTCGCCGTCGCCCTGTGGTCCCTGCACTCGCTCGACTGGCTGCACAAGTCGCTCTGCAGCTCCAACATTCTCTTTTTCCCCTCGGCGCTCGACTCGGCGGCCTCGGCCGACACTTCGAGCCAGCAGGCGCCGACGACGTCAAAGACTCCGCCGCCGGCGCCCGGTCCCGGCGCGGCCCCACTTGTGCCGGACATTTCACGGCCCTATCTCAGCGGCTTCGACGCCTCGCGGCCGGACCTGGACACGGCGCTGTCCGTCGCGCCGCGCAACCCGTCCATCGACGACCTCCACCGGCACCCGGCGGCGCTGCGGGGCGGCCGGCCGTTTTGCAAGGCCCTCGACGTCTACTCGCTCGGCCTCGTGCTGCTCGAGATCGGCATGTGGAAGGTCCTGCAGACGTACTACAAGCCGCACTACGCCGCCGACCGCTGGCGCGACCGCGTCCTGCTCGCCGTCCTCGTCCCCGGGCTCGCCAGCAGGGTCGGCCGCCGCTACTGCTCCGTCGTCGACATGTGCCTGCGCGTCGACGAGGACCTCTCGAGCAGCGAGGCCGGCAAGCTCATGGAGACGGTCGTCACGACTCTCGAGGGCATCTGCGTCTAGGTTTTTGTCGGGGTTTTTATTTTTCCTCTCACCCAAAAATCATCTCTTGGGAGCGTCACGTACCGCCTTACGACGAACATGGAAGCATTTGGCATACACGGAGAATGATGCACGACCTGGGCCTATTGGATATGCACGGCCTACACGACACGACGAGACGCAGAGATGGAGTCATTGGCTGGCAGACCCAAAAGTCTTTCGATTCGAAAATGACCAAACAGCGACAAAATAATACATCATATACAATGCCTCATGCCAATGTCTCGCGCTTCCGCGCAACCGTATTCGCTCTCCCATCCTCCATGCCCGGAAACCTCCCAATGCGCCGTCGCAGCTCGTCGCAGAGAAACGAGATACTAAAAACAGTCGAGGAGGGTGGGGGAAAAAAGGACATGTGCTCATGAAACCATCGTCACCCGCCTCCGAAAACACAACCAATGAGGCATCTCCTGCCGTCCAAGCCGCCCGCATGAAAAGAGATAAATCTGCTGTCCGTGATCACTGTCTCTGAACAGGGCTCGTGACCCAGCCCTCGCCTTGGAGTGACGACGAGGGAAGAAATCCGAGACAGAAGGCATCGCGGGAAGAAGAAATGCCCGTCGCCACGCCTCGAGTAAAGCTGCCAGTTGTAATCCGTCATTCGTCGAACCCGCTTCCAACGCCCTATGTATGCATGCAAAAAGATACGAAACGAGTACGTGAGTATTCATCATCATAAGACCGTGCCCCGTGTCAGAGATCGACTGCGTAAGTGGACATGGTCCACATGTCCATGCGACTAGTCCATCAACGAAAGCTTCGGAGGGAGCTGGTTTCCTATGCGCCAGATACCTTGCGAGCGGCTGAGACAGCCGAAGCGGTGCTGGCGGTGCTGGCGCTACCGACTCGGCCGCTGACCTTGCGGACACCGGCCGAATCCTTGGCCCGCAGAGGAGACTCGGAGCCTCCACGTCGTCCGCCGCGGACCTTGGTCATGACACTTGGCGTGCTTGCTACGCGCTCCGAGTGCTTGCCGCGAATGGATCCGATGTTCTCAGCATCCCGTGACGAGTCGTTGTCGATGGCGCAGCCAGGCGATGCTGCGTGGCTAGGCGACCGGGACTTGTCGGTACGCCCGGGAGACTGCGACGGCTTGCGGTGACTGCGCATGCGCAAGTGAATCTCCTCGTCCGATCCTGCGTCCTGCGTATGCCGATGCATCGTGATGATTTCCGTTTCCTGTTCAATCGTGTGCTCTTCCTCCTCCACTGTGGTCTGGAACGACGTCGTACGTTGGTAGGGGTGATGGCGGTCGATGCGAGTCGTCTTACGCGGCTGGCCTGGCGTGGGGGCAGGCAGATAGTCCTCCTGAGCATTGTTGCGGTCGTGATCGACCTCGCTTAGAGGCGTGCGGTTCGAGGGGCTACGGTGAGGGGGTGTTGATGTCGGGCCGGCCCGCAACGACGTCTTTTGCATGGCGCGGATGGGTGTGCTAGGCACGGGGTTGGCCGCGGCGAGCTCTCTCCGCAGTCGTCGCTCGACACGCTCCTCGATCCACCACTCTCGGAATGTGCCCTGGTTGAGATGCAGCCAGTGCTGTTGTGGGCCGACGACCATGCCCGGGCGCATAAACCGCATAAAGGAGATGACCTCATTGGCCGTGAAGCCGTGCCGGTAGATCAAATAAGCGCCGATAAGGCAGCCTGTGCGACCGAGCCCGGCCTTGCAGTGGACGGCAATTCCCTTCTTCTTGACCGTGATGGTCTCGTGCGCCAGCCGAATGAACTTGCGGACTGTTGACAGCGGTGGGCATGTACCATCGTCGAAGATCATGTCGAGATGTTGGATGCCAAGCGCCTCAAAGTACGACGGAGAGTACAGAGGCGAGTTGAGCCGGACGACGAGGCCAATGTTCTTCTCGGAGAAGTGGCAGAGGACATTCTTGAAGGGTTGAGACAAAGTCGGATGTGCCTCAACAGCGTCGAGGTCTCGAGGGAGCGTCGAGTACAAATCAGAGCCCTCGGGAATCTTTGCGGCAGGGGTGCTCTGCGGCGAAGCAAAGGCCAAAAAGTGCGGCGTGATCCAGTTGAAGTCGCCGTGCTCGACGCGCTCGTACCGCTCATACATTTCGAGGTCGAAGTTGTCCAAGTCGCAACACTTTTCCTCCTTGGCCTTCCACACGCCATACACGACATCCTGAACGCTGATGCCGTAATCGGCCTGGCTGTAACCGGCGTCGCGGAAGGGCATCAGGGGCGGATCGACCTGCGCGATAGGCGCGAGAGCCAGATGTGGTGGCCAATTTTGGATCAACACCATGTAGCAGGCGAGCATACAAGCCGCATTGGCCCGACCTGAGTGAGTGCTGTTAGATGACGGAGGCCGCGCGTGTTCAGGTCGGGACAGTACTCACTTCTTGGGTCTGCGGCGCTCCAGAAGACGACGGGGCGATCCTTGTTCTCCCTGGCACCGAGAATGTCATGGAAGCGGATTGCGAAGCGGTACAGGTGACCAATGTGCAGAGGGCCAAAGTCGTGGTGAAAGGCATTGTACAGGAGGGTATCATCAACAGTAAAGTAGCAAGGCGGGACCCGGGACTTGGGCGCTGCGACACCTTCAATTGTTCGGGATGATCGCTTCCTCGGTGACGAAGCTAATGTTTCGGAAGATGGGAAGAGCATATCGGGAGTCGGAGGATGGACATAAGAAGCGAGATATAACCGATCTAAAGCGCTTGTTAGCAATGAGGACGTCTACTGGGAAGGCAAAGATGGTTGGGGGCGACTCAATGTCACAAAGCGGGACGTTTGCGCGCCGTCGATCCAGCTGGCGCTGCCAAGGGATAGCTTTGCTTGCTCACCTGGAATGTACTCGATGATCTGCCCCAGGTTCTGGGAGTGTCGCGAGGACGGAGCCATTGGTACGGGCTAGTCGACCTGAACGAGGTCGTCGCCGTTTGAAGATGGGATGGATTTGCGACTCTGTTTACCTCGGCAAACAGGAGCGCGACCTGCGCGGTGGTCGCAACCAGAGCTGGGACAAGAGCGGGCCTCGCAGAAGCAACGTGCAGGTTCGGGGAGAGCTCTGCGTCCGACAGGCGATGAAGCAGCGGACAAGGTCGGGGCGATCCGTCAATCCTAGCAGACGAGGCGCGAGGACTCGAGTCTTTGATCGCGGGGCCAAAAAGCGGCGGAGCCGAGAGCTCTTGAAGGGCGGCGGGTTGCAAGCGCAAGAGGCAAGCTTGTTGTTGTTGCTGCTGCTGGTGATGGTGCTGTGGCAGCTCGTGATTGCTGCTCCGTCAGAGGCGACGACAATGACAACAACAACCAAGCTGCTGCTCGCTGCTGCGACGAAGACGGTGATAGTGATAACGGACGGGGGAGAGGCGGGCTCGATCGGAGGATGGTTGGCCGTCCACCTTGTTTTTGTATGGAGGTGAGACGGGCGGGCGGGCCGCTGCGCAGAGGCCCTGCTAGTATTGTCTGTTATTCTTGCCAGGCACCCCGGGTAGCAGCGCCGCTGGAAACCCAAAACAGCACACCAGCGTGGGGCGGGTCGTCGTCGCCAGGGCAACAACCTGTCAAATGTTGCCCTTTCCTCCCTTCCTCTCTCTTACTCTCCTCTCTTTTTTCTTGGGGAGCGGGGGCCCTTTGCTGCATGTCTCCGAATCCAACGGCGCCAGGAACCGGGTCCTGCTTTGCTGCCCGTCAACCCCGTTCTCGAACCCGAAGACTGCTCGGGATCCGCTCGACGGCACTCTGTGTGCACGACACGCGCGCAACGTAGTAGTCGTCGTGCACCATGTCGGGCTTTTCCAATTTGATTGCGGACAAGAGGGCCGCAGCGAGTTCGGAACCGTGAGGGGGAAAAAAGACTGAAAAGAGCCTCGCGCAGCTTTTGTTGGGCTTCCTTCTGTAGCCCCGGGCCCCGGGCCCCGGCCCACACACACACCCGGGCACTGCGCGGGCAAGCACGACCCAACGCCAGCCAACTCTGCCCAGTGCCAATACAACACACCCGGGCTCTGCTTACATACGCACAGTCGCTCCCAAACCTGGAAACCTTCCATCGTGGTTGCCGACTTGGATTTGATGGACTTTGTCCCCGGAAAGCCCTTTTTTAGCGCCGGCCGCGCCCTTGCACTCACTGAAACTTGCATCCGCATCCCCATTCATCCGCCTCGCTGCTGCCATTGCGAGACGCGCATTTTGCCTTGAGCCACAGTGTGCTTCGCAAGCCTCTCCCTCCGTCACTGCTCTGCGGATTCTCGAAACGGACCAAAGGAAAAAATCGCATGCGCTCTCTGCCCAGGGGAGCGGCTGCGGGGGCAACGCAAACGCCAAGGCGCAGCAGCAGCCTTCATCCGGCCGAGGGCCAAAAATCTGCGACAAACACATCTTGACCTCATCAGCATTCCTCGCCAACCCCTGGCTTGCCTCACAGTCTAACACGCGCGTGCCGTTCTCTGGGCTTGATGCCCTGGCGACCATTGTCATGACCACCATGACCACCACCGCTGCTGCTGCCGCTGGCACTGCCTCTTCCCATGACCCTCAGTTCCCTTGCTCCATGTGAGTGTCTCCTCCATCTTGATGCGACCCGTCTCCATCCGTTGCAAGGCGACTGCTGACCTAATATTGTGCCCAGAGTCTTGCGCGTTCCCCTTCCCACCTCGAGGCTTGCTTCAACTGCCCTCGAAGCCCTGCAGGTTGACCCCGAACTATCCCCCTTGGTCCGCCGCCGCTTCTCTCTTGCCCGCCTCTCGCCAACCTCCAGCCAAGACCTCGTTCTGCAGGTCGACTACCAAGCAACCACTAACCGCATGTTGCGTGTCGCCGTCAATTCCTTCATGGACAGCCTCAAGCTCATCCTCGAGGTCATGGAGCACCTCGACGTCGACGTCTTGGCACATCATCAGCCCGCTTCCGAGCCGCAATCATAGCCGTGCCCTGCCTTTCTCCCCGTATTCAGGCTGACATGACATCCCTGTACTCTCTCAATCGTCCTCAACAGGTCTCGGCTTGGCTGCTTTGATTTCATGGGTATATTTTCTAGCTAGTCGACGCTGAGCATTCACCGCTGGCAGGCCTGTTACACATGTGCCCATGACATATGGCGCCCTTTACCAGCAGGAGCAAGCCTCTGCCATGGCAACGGCTAGACTCTGCATGAATCCATGCAGCGCATGAGCGCATATCCAAGCAAATCCTCTTGCGGCTCTTGTCACAGCTTCGCGCCATGCACCGCAGCTCGCCAATCCGTGTCCGTGGCTCCTTGCGCGCTCAATCCGAGACCACCATGACGCATCAAGAATCTGTCGCCGATTCCTTGAGCGTTTGTAGCTGCTGTTGGAGCTCCTGGACTTGCTGTCTTAAGTCCCCATTCTCCTTTTGCAGCTTCTTCATATGAACAATGGCATTTTCCACGACGCTTGCTTTGCTGTTTTGCACATTACACTGCTTCCCCTCTTTTTTCTCGTTCTCGTCCCCCTCTTCAATGACGTGCTGCTGGTCGGGCAACAGGCCAGCCATGATCTGCAGTGCCGAATTGATACGGTTGCGACGTCCTTGCTCCGCAATCTTATGCGAAGTGCGTTTCGACGTCAGGTTGGTCGACAGCTCGCTAGGATACGAGACTCCAGGAACAGTATTCCCCTCCAAGATATTTTGGTAGTTTGATTTGGACATGAGCAAACGCGATGCCGTGTCCTCTGCAGCAGACAAGCTCGGCGTGCCGGGGAGCAGCGGTTTGATGTTGGGAGATATCTTGGGTAACAGCGCAGGCGATGCGTGGATGGAGCTCGTCGATCGTTTCCTGCTATTTCGGGGTAAAAGCTTGGGGGTTTTCTTCGTCGTCGTTCCCGGCGGCCCAGGCAGCAGCTGCGGGCTCTGACCCGGCGCACCAGTGTCAAGGGATCCGATGGCGGGTGAAGGTAGTGGGGGAGCTGCGGTCTCCCGCGTCAGGCTCCGCTCGCCGCGGGGAGCAGACGTGACAAACGAGCCACTCAGAGACTCCAATGGGCCAGAAGCCATCGATTCGGGGAGCTCGAGCGATTCAATGATATCTACCCCGGGGTCGCGTTCGGGACTGCTGGCAGCCTGTCGCTTCGTCTTTGAGGGGGGCAGCTTCATCAGCGAAGCGGGCGTCGCTGGGTGAGGTTGCTGCTGCTGATGCGCTGAGCCCTGTGCACTTGAAGTACCGGCTTCGACTCTCTGAACGTTTTGCTGGCCCGTCTGTCCCTTTCCGGTCTGAGGGCGCAAATAAGGCGAGTCACTCGTTGAACGCCGATGAGGGATAGGCGGAGGTGGCATATCCGTGAGATTTTCCGGCGACACGGATGCATTTTCCTCGGAACTTTCGGTCGAGCTGGCAGGCAACGGTAGCATCGCTTGATCTCCAGGCCACAAGCTGCGGCCCTCAACCTCGCTCAGCACCTGGGACACAATGGCAGGGCTCGGGCCCGTTTTGCGCCGTTGTGGTTTGGCTATGGGTGAGCTCTTGATGCTTGCCTTGCTGCGCGCCTTGACGATTGTGCTCTTCTTGGTCTTTTTGGGCATATCCTGGTGAGGGGCCGGAGCGCCCATAGCCGGAAGCTCCAGATCCGTTTCGACGGGTGACTCGTTCGATGGCGCGCCATGATCGTACAGCGTCAAGGCGTCCTGCTGGGCGTGGAGGGCGGGAGAGGTGAGGGGGCTGAAGTAGGCCCCGGGAGCAGAAAAGACGTTGTCTAGGTTGAAGTGAGGGTCCAGGGGTGTAACTGCCGGAGACATGAGGGGGGTAAATGCCATCTTTAAATACATATGTCAACAAATAGTCTTGCCGCACCGCATTCACGCCTCCTGTAACTTTGGGGATGGGAGGATGGCGGACCCGAGTGAAGCCGGCCACACCACTTGGTCAGGGAGAGTTGACTCACATCCTGCTGCTCAGCAATGCGCTGTTGGTAATTTGGATCGTAGGCGGCCTGGCGAGACATGTGATCGGAAGGAGAGAAGATGCGGCCAGCGCCCGAGGTGAGCTCGAGGCTTTGGGGGGTGGGAGGAACCGAGTGGTTAGGGTTGAAGAAGGCGGCGCGCTGGTCCTGAAGCTGGCGTTGCTGCTGATAGAGTTTTTGGCGCTGCAGGTACTGAATCTGGGCATCGATGTTGGGGATGGACGTGTCTGGTGCCGAGGTGGCCAAAGTCGGGGCGGACATTTGTGTCGACGTAGGCATCAGAGGAGTATGTTGAGGGAGCAGGCCGTCGTGTGTGCTTGCGACGGCAGCCGATAGACTTGCGTCGGTCATGAGCATGTCGCCCTGTTGACGACCCATGAGGTCTTGCGGGGCTGAGTGTTGGAAATCGTGTAGGTCGAAGTGCATCTGATCGGCAAAGTCGGCCATGCCGTTGACTTCGAGAAAGTTGCTCAGTTCATCGTCGCCAGTGTTAGGAGCGCCCATGAACCGATCGCCGTTTCCGTGCCATTGCGCCGAGGACATAACGATCAATCTCGCACCGCAGGGGCGTGGGATGCTGAAGGAGAACCCCGCGCTCTCGTTACGCAATCCTCCCACCCGTGATGCCGCACCCTTTGGGCGGTTCTTGTCGCCTTTTCGGCCAATAACGGATGGCTGAGGCGGCGGCGTCTAGATGTCCAGCGTCGCAAAGGTGAGATCGGCGGAGTCGCGCGGAAATAGACAAGGTGAGGACCGAACGGGGTGATTCAGATGGATGTGTGAGATGGTTCGACAGGCGCGGAGCCGAGGCGCCGTTGGCTGATGATTTTTGGTTGGTTGCGTCCCTGGCCAAGTGGTCGCAGACGGGGTGAAAGTGGGGTCGTCGAATACGGATTGCGACGAGGGACAGAATCGACGTCGAAAACGCTTGGCGCAAAGTGTTGAGGACTGGCTGAAAGCAAGACGCGAACCAGCGGTGACCTCGTCCGGCTCAGAAAAAGGTCCTCGTGAGATGCCGCGCGCAAAGGTTCTTACTTAGTACAAGGTCGGGATGGGGGACCAGGCGACAGGGTCGGGAATCGGGTTGGGTGGGATCGATGGCGGGCGGCTGCGGGAAATCTACTGTAGGTAGCAAAGAAGCGAATGGCGCGCGCCGGCGTCGTGGCTCATGGATCCCGGGCGCTGACACCGGGAACTGCTGCTGAAGAGGAGGTGGTGGTATTGATTAGGCCGGGGTCCGGGTCGTGGAAGCGTCTTTGTCGCAGAGGAACGTGGGGGGTGTAGAGACGGCGAGAGGCACTAAAGTTAGATGGCGCACAAGAGAGCGCAGCGGAAAAGAGCGACGGAGCGAAAGACGGCAGCTAGGGGGAAGAGGAGACAGGTGAAGGGTCACAGGGGAGGTTTAAAAAAAAATAAGAGGTCGAAAGAGGCCTGCAGCAGCCGAAAGGCCCCCAGGAGGAAAGTGCGCAGCCAGCGGCAGCAAGAAACGCCTACAAGAAGGTGGGGAGTGAGGGAGCGAGTCATTGAGGCTGGTGAGTGGAAGATTGTCCTCCCCCTCCACCTTGGCACCTTCCCCACTCCCCCATTTCCTGGCGCAATTGACAACAGCAACCACCAGCGCTGCTGCCTCTTTTTTGCAGCAAACATGTGCCACGCCCCAAGAGGAGGGGATGCTTCATGCCTACCTACAGTTCCTGCAGTACCTACCTTAGGCATCTAGGTATGCACCGTAAGCTAGACAAGAGACGGAGCGGGAGCCAAGTCATGAGAGCACTGCGACTTCTTTCATCTCGAAAGAACATCACCAACGCAGAGTATACTTATGTAGGTGGAAAAGACTTGGGTCCATACGGCAACGGGATGGCGACATGCGACGACGGAACCCAGAGGGCCGCCTTTAACCGTCTCGCTTTGCTCGATGCCGCCGAGTCCCGAGATCCATTCACACTCATTACTAAAGAGAAGGCTGCGACCAGACTAATATATACAGTAGAGCAAGACACTGAAAACTGCGTCGCTTCCCAGGTGCGAGATGCTGTGTCGTCAGATGCATCCGCCTCGCAATCAAGATCAAGACCCGGAAACTCGGGGTCCAGTGCTACAGTCCGCTAGGATCACAAATGTGGACAGGATACAACGTACCATGGACCTCAATGTCTTGCCTCCAACGTCGTGTCCTGCCCGGGCGCCCGCCCAACAACAGCTGCGGCTACGGTGCTCCTGGAGAAACAATTGCCCAAAAGCAGAAGCCAGCCGGCGCACAGACAACGGACCAGACATCCACACACTCCTTCACCTGCCAATAACGGCAGTCGTGCCCGCATCGATAACGAGACGGGAGCCAGTAGGAGGCGTCAATCGGCAAGTCAACGACTTGCTTGACCAGAGCGTCGTCCATCTCTGCGGTGCCCGTCCCGCTCTCGGTAGAAAGAACAGAGTCGTCAAGGACTGGCACTATGCAACATGTCGTTTCTCGTCTTGCCCTCACACGCTGTATAGAAACGCAGCGAGAACCGGCGGCATCGAATCGGCGCCACGCTCGCCGCCAAGCCTTGGCCTCTTGATAAGCGACCCGCATCCAGTGCTCCTTGTTCTCTTGTCCTCTCACCCGCTCACTCCATACTGTACTTGTAAGCGTCTCGTACAATGAATCGACTGTTGGCCCGGTGCCGTCGGCTCATCGACAGCCATCGGGGACAGCACACGCGCCTTGACAAAACATCTTTTATGCAAGGTATTCATGGAAAGTGCATCTTGGCAGCTTGTGCATCCATTGCGTTGCGCATACGAAGTAGATGCTGCAATCAGGCCCTTCATTCGCCGCCGTCTCAAACGCCGCACGACGGCCCTCGATGCCGAGCCTCGCAGGCTTCAAGGCCGCCATCTCAAGAGTACCTAGGTACGTTCAGCAAGAGAGAGCTCTCCCTCTTCTCTCAGTCTCTCAGTCTCCCACAGCCACGTCCCTCCCCAGACGCCCGACCGATGACCGAACCCCGTGGCGTCCAAAACCGCCCACGGCAAGGGGCCGTTCCTGCATGCGCGCATCCCACCACCCGCGGACGTCTTTGCTACAGTAGCAACGTACTGTGCCTACAAGGTAAATACCGACATCAATTGATACGCATGGCAGGCTCTCTCGCAGCCTGCGGGAGCGGCTCTGGCCTGCGGAAGTTGATGGCCACTTCAGCCGCCGATAGTGCCAAGCCGTGGTATGCAGATGCGTGTCACCGTCCCTCGCATCAGCCAGGGCTCCTGCTGCGCGACGACACGGGTCGACGGATGCGCCTCGCCTCGCCTCGCCCTCTCCACACACACGTCATTCTTGCTCATCGCCGAGAGGCATCTTTGCCAACAGCGTCACCGTGGTAGACAATCTTCATCTTTGACTTGCTGCGTGGACCTTGCCACGTCCGGCTCGCTGCGTTTCCTCTGTCTAAATATACCTACATACAGCGTCGTCGCTCCGTCATTTCCCGTCCGCCTTCAGTTCCCTCGGCATTAACTTCTGTCTCCTCCCCAAATCCTCCATCGGGCCTTCCCATTGGGTTCCGATGGAGGCATCGCGCAGATAACGCGACGAGCGAATATATTGAACAAAAAAGAGAAGAAATGACCAAGCTCAGGTCCGAGTCTAGCATGTACACACAAAGGAGATGGACCAAAGACACAGAGTATGAGTCGAATATGTCCAAGCATACCAATGTAGACAGACGCCATGTCATGCTTCACCGTCATGCTCTCCGGATCGCGTCCCTCACCACGCCATGCGGGACCGCCCAGCCGACAAGAGCTCGCGTACAGTCGCTCATTTTCCGTCGACACTTCAAATCCTCCACGCGGTCGCACTCAAACAAAGCAGATTTCGCACGCAAACAATGCTTCGGGAATATATTGGACGCGACAAGGCTGCCTCGCGAAGCGGGTCGGGGTATAAGCTTGCGAGGCAGCCCATCAAAAACGGAAGAAAAGAGTGCGCTTGTGGGAAATTGTCATACAACTCATCGAAGACTCAAGTCATCATTTGGCGCGAGATTGATCCCCAAGGTTGAGCCAGCTCATGTCCGATGAGTTGGCAGCCATGGCCAGCTGGGGTTGACTGCTCATGCCGGATGGGGGCGCTCTCAGGACGCCGATGCTTGACTGAGACGTGCCATATTGGTGGGCCGGGGAGTAAGTGCTGACTGGAGCCCTGTTTGCTCCCCAGGGCTTGCCCGCCACTGCGGCATCCCAGGTATCATTGATGCTCTCCGGTACGCCGCTCGAGTAGCCCGACGACGCATCCGATGTCGGTCGCACAATCTTCCCAGACATGCCTTCAGCAGGGACGCCGCTGGCAAACTGGGCAACCTGCGGGCTACCAGAGACGACATTGTTTACTTCGGGACGACGCTCAAAGTTTGAAGGTGGAACTGTCGCTGAGTCCTTCCGAACAAGAAGGGGTTGCACGTTGCCGGCCGTACTAGGGTGTAGGCTATTGCCATGGTCAGAGTAGGCAGAGCTCTGTTCCGAGATACCAGACTTTCTCTTGGACTGACCGAGGCCAAGAATTTGGAGCGCGCTCCCGCCTGACCAGTAGCGGTTCCAGCCGGAGCTTCTGCGCGTACTGTCGTTGGGATCGACCGGGCCATTCCTGTTGCGCGGCCGAGGCTGACCAACATTGGGAGCAAAAGCCACACTCTTCTCGTCGGGAACCAAGCCAGGATGCGTTGCTGCCTGGGGTATAGGCTTGCTGATGGTGCTCTTGAACGCTTTATGTAGTGAACTGGACGAGCTCCGGTTTGTGTCGTTACTAGGCTTCCTGGTCAGGGGCGGGCGCTCTTTACCGGCGCGGCCCATCAAAATTGCCATCGATGACCAGGACTCGCGGGACGGTCGTGGGTAGTGACCCTGAGCGCCGAGTGGCTTGGGCGGCAAGAGACTTGGCGAGAAAGCTGCTGCGTCCTTTTCATTAAGAACATCATCACCCGGAGTAGGAGAGCGGCGCTTCTTGCGTCGTCGCAACATGAGCAGTATCAAGCCAAGCAAGGCCATGAAGCCAAGGATGCAACCGAGGGTGATGCCCAGTATGGTATTCGAGCTTGGGCCAGAATCTCCGATATTCCCCTGACCAGTAGAGACGGCGGCGGGACTGGTGCTCGTCGGTGTGCCTGAGCTAGCCACGGATGTAGTGCTCGGGCTGATGCTGGCGGATGTTTGCGTCATTGAAGAGGTCGGGGTGGACGAGGTCAGGGAGGTCGTTTCGGATGTTGTTGAAGTTGTCTCAGAGAACGTAGAAGCCGACGCAATCAACGCCAGCTGCTCCTTCTTGCCGAGCATGGCCGAGGCGTTGAGCCAGCTGTTTTCTTTGGCATTGAAAAGGTCGAGGCCATCAGGACCCGAGAAGGCCACGGTGCCATCTGGACTCGTCGCCATGGAAGAGACCTTGCGCTTACCCTCGGGTCTGAAGGTAGAGTTGTACTTCGGCCATTTATCCCAGGTGAGATCTCTCTTCGTCTTGTAGTCTGTTCTGCCGATCCCTCTCCTACCAATAGGACGCGAGTCGTGAACTGGCGCTCCCTTTGGGTCTTGCACAAACACCTGGTCGACTGCGACGGGCGACTGTCCAAAATCAAACATATAGAGCATCTTGGACCCGTCATCGCCATCTATTGGGCAGATTTTTGTAGATGCCGTGTCCTTTACAGGTTCTGCCAAGCTAGCACCCGAGTCTCTCCATCGAGCAGTGGGATTGAATAGCCAGACTTTGGCATCCTGCGGGTCACCACCACCTGTGATCATTGCGGCATCTGCATCGGACCAACGGAACAAGATGGGCGAGACGGACGGAGGGGCGACCGATTCGTAACCACGGACGGCGAACGGCTCCGACACCTTGATTGTGAAGGTTTGCGAGGATGGATGAACGCTGCCGTCCTGGCTTCCGGCATACATGAGGATAGCGTCGTCGGCCATGATGTAATGGGCGGCATGACCTTGTCTGTTTTTCGTGACTTGGTCGGTGAGCTGGATGGTTGACCATTCCTTGGTCGCGTACGTGTACTTTTGCAAACCGCTGTAATCGCCAGCGTCGGACTTGCCGCCAACAACGTAGAAGCCGGCCTGGCTAGCGTCGGGAGGCGTTGACCCAACGCATACGCCTCCCGTCACCTTGACGCCCATCTTGAGTGTGTCCCATTCCGCGTCGTTCTCCAAAGGTATCGAGGTGAATGCTTCGGGGGTGTATGAGTAGAGTCGTTTGTCGTGTATAACTGAACACGAGCCGTCCAACGAAGCTGGTGGCTTCGGGACCGGCATCTTGGCGACCTCACCCAAAGCAAATCAGCAAATGGGTGAAGCGCAGACACCGAGAATTATGAAATGGATGAAGAGCTAATGTCAAGTTGTTCATGACATGACCTCAGGAGAGTCGTGGCAATTAGTAAATAGAGGCGGGTGGGCCGGTCAAGAGGGGGCGCGGGTCGACAGTGGGCCAAATAACTGATCGATTATGCTTCGAACGATGCACGTCAAGAGTCCTCCACAAGGCCTTTGGCGAATGTACCCGATGCAATCTGGATGGCTCCGTTTTGGAAACGCGAGTCCGGTCGTCGGTGGGTGGAGAGAGCGTTCCTCTGATAGTCGGGCAAGCGGAATGACGTTTTACTCGAGAATCTTTGCCAAAACAAAATAATACTCTCTTCCCAAATGGGTTATTGCTGAGCCGTTCGAAAGCAAACTGAAAGCGATAAAATGAAAAAAGGAAGGTCGGAAGGCGATGTCCTGAATCTCGGGGTAGACGTGAGGCGGATCAGAATTGACGAGCCGATCACGCAAATCAAGTTGAACAGAAAACGTCGTTCTCAATTGAGAAAAAAAGCGAATCGATCAGTCGAACGCTGGTGTTGCGAGTAGATGAGTCGATGACGAGGAGAGCGAAAACGGGAGGGCAATCGTCGAGTTCGTCGAGTCGATATCGCGGTCAAGTCGTCTCAGGGGTAAGGCGCTGGAGCAGTGCGTCCCGTCGGTTCCTCTCGTACCGGACAAGATTCCTGGCAAGCAAGCCGCAAAGCAGGGCTCAGCAGAGAAGTGGCGGACGCAATCGTCAAGTCGAGAATGCTGTGGCACTCGATAGCAGCGAGCAAAACTGCTCGGTGTGGGTGAAGGAGAGCAGAGGAGAGAAGGTAAGGGAGGCGAGGCGAGAAGGTCGGGCAGAGAGGCAGTGCAGGCACAACGGCTACGTGACGGGGGAGCGAGGACGAGACCCGCCCACTGCTGGTTGTGGAGTGCCAGTACTTGATACCGCTGCCGCGTGCTGGGGCGTCCCAATGTCATTAGAGCACATTTAGGCGGGGGGGAAGGATGGAGCGAGCGGGTCCGAGCGACAGGACGAGAAAAGACTGGGGGCACGCGGTAGGAACAGGGGATGTGCTTGTGTGCCTCTTCCCCCCCTTGCCCTTGGCCCCAGATTAGATGCCCTACCTCAGCATTGGGGGCCCGCGGATGGAATACAAAGTACCCGCTGGTAGGCAGTCATGCAGTCAGTCAGTCGCACAGAACTGCCCGTGGGGGACACGGCACCTTGCCCGAGAGAGCGAGGGTTGGACGTCTGCAATAATGCACAGGGCAGGACGGGATTCGTGCAATGGCAATGGCAAATGGCGCGGCACGGACTCGCTAGTCCTTGACACACCTTGTCCTCTCTCTCTCTCGAATGAGTTTGTCTGGTTTGCAGCCTGGACCAATTGCAACCTGAGCAAGCCAACGATGGGACAATGCAATTGGAGCGCAGTGTGCCGGGAGGAAGGGGGGATTGGCTCGGTCTGCTCATCGGCAACTCCTCCCAAAGCCAGCAGGCCAACGAAGCAGGGCGTCTCTCCTGTGTGTACAGATACGTAGGTACGCACATGGCGGCCCCCAGAGCAATGGGATTCTAAATCCATACATGCATTGGAAGGCGACACACCCCAGCCATCCTACGTACCTAGATACCTGCCGGGTTTTAGAAGGGGCAATCGACTGCTGTACTTGGCACTGCGTCAGGAGCATTGGTCGCCATTGCGTTGCCCATCAGCGCGCGACGGAGACCAGCGAGCCAGCCCGAGGTTCCGCATGACGACGCGCTACCTCGCATGGCCGTGCAGCTGTGCCACCCTCGGCGGGTACTGCGCGGCTGCAAGGTACGCGACTCCAGATGATCCCCCCTGCTCGCCGTGCCGGTTGGCTGCTTCCGTCCAGCCCTTGGCACCCCCTCCTTCCCCCCAAAAGGCCCATCGCGTTCGATGACGGTCATGGGGGAAAGGGGCGGCGGGGGACGACCAGCCAAGGGTGCTGGGGGGAAAAGGGGGCGGAAGGAAGAAGTCAAGTACACATTCTCGTCACGACAAGGCGATTGTCACGAATAGACAGACGGTTTCATGCGATTCCAACAGGCGATGAAGGAATACTTTTTCTCTGACGGGCGTAAGAGAGGGGAAGGAGCGCCCAGACCGTCCCGGGGGAGAGACATTGGCCCCGCCAGACTTGCCGTGTCCGCCTCGTGCGAATTGAGCGCGGGCTCTTGGGGCAGCACGGACAGGACCATCTCGCCGACTGCAATGGGGTTCCGAGATAGATGTCGAGGCAGGAGAAAGAGGAAAACGGCCAGCTTTGGGGACACACGGCTCGCAGCAGGAGCACTGGCTGTGACGAGCGGCAGGTCCGTCGTCTTGTATGCATGCGTGGCTGTTTGCATGTGCGACATGCAGCACGCGTTGGTACAAGACATGCGTATTCGTACGTACAGACATACATGCGGGAGCCGGCCCAGGCTACGTCCAATAGTGGTGCCGCTCAAGACAGCACCACGTCCACGTTGCTTTGCCCCTAGCAGCGGCATGGTACCTCTTCGTACGTACTCCTCCACACTCGTCAGTCCTCTGTCGTCCATCCTAGCCCCTGCACCTCCTCGTCTGCCGCCCGCGCATCGCAGTGTTTTTTTTTTTGTATTTTGTAATGCTTCTCCGAATGTACGGTCATCATGTCTCTGCGAGGCGACATCGGTTGGTCCCTCTTTTCTCCTGTTTGTTCGGGTCCCCGTTCAGCCGTTGGAGCCTGCAAAAGGGCTAAAAGGCGGCGGGGCTCGCCGGGCCTACCGGCGGGTAACTTGAGACGGTACGGCAGCCGGGAGCCCGCGACTTGTTGCGCCCGCTAGGCCCAACAGGGCGAGGACAATCGCATTGACGGGCCTGCCACCCGGCTTGAGTCAAACAGCAAGGAAAACGCACACGTTGGCAGATTGGACACACTTGCACACACACACAACCCGGCAAGGAGGGAAAATCGCAGCCTTCTCGTCCGCCCTTGGGCCCGACATGTCTCTTTTATGCGCTAGCGGCCGGGCCTTGGTACACGCCTTACACGGAGGGCGACTCATGGGAAGAAGAAAGGGAGATTGCGATGCGTTGCCTCGCGCGCCCTCGACTCCGGCCTTGTCCAAGTGCCGACAAGTCGCGGGTGCACCCAAGTAGAGTACCTGGAGCGTGACCGACGGGCATCTGCCCGCCTCTTGTCTCGAGGGATACAAGGAGATACTTATCCAATCTGGCACCCACCCACCCGACTCTGATGCTGAAACGCGCTATCCCACCTGCGTGCATGCACGAGTGACCTGATCGGATCCTGTAGCACGACCGGGAGATGCCACGTTTGCCTTGCGCATGGCGATACGGGTTGTTAATCTGCGGTGCCCTCGGCCCGGCCACGACGGTCGGCGGCTTCATCCCACCCCCAAATCGTCCCATCGTGTCAGACGGAGGGCTCTTGCGATCCGGTCTCCGAACTTGCAAGAGGGGTGACGGAAGGAGACGCTGCATTATGTAGGTACAGACGGTCGCGGCGCCCCACGAGGAGCAAGGTGCGCCGTCAGCAGCGCCCAAAAAAAAGAAGGATGCACCTGGCCATGTGCAATATTTGGATATATATACGTATCACGGGCCTTTTTTTGCTGCAGTCTAGTCTCAGACACGCTCCACGGATGGGCGCGCCTCTTCCTTTGGAGGAACCTTTGCAGCGCCGAGTCCTTTGCCCAAGTCTTTTTCGTCAGCGCAGCTGAGGATCGCGGTACAGGAGGCAGCTGGCAGGAATATGGATACATCATGACTGGGCGGCGATCGCCATGTTCTTTTTGGGGCCGTTTGGCCATGGACGATGCCCATTAGCCCAATTGCGCCATGGAAATTGGGGGGGGAACTGCCCAATGGGCTCGACATGGGGCCGCAGCGGGCGGCATAAAACGAACCAACCGAGGCCGCACCCACGGGCACAGATGGCCTCGTCGACTGACCTTGACTCGAGCCGCCATAATCTCCATTGGCCCCGGAGATGAGCCTCTACAGAGTGCGTACGCGTGCACTCTGTCTGTACGTACACACCTTGTCCAACACTGCGGTTGCGCCAGTCCTGGGCTCCTGTCCATCAAGGTTCGATCTTCGATCCCATCTGCGACGGTGCATGCAAGCAGAACGGTCGTTTGTGCATGCGTCACGTCCGTTGCAAGTGTGTCTACGCGCATAAAGTACTTTGTAGAAAAAAAACACCTCACTCGATCCAATGAACGATGCGTGTCGACACGAACCAATGCGGCTTGGATGGCCTCGTCGCCCAACTGCCTTGCCCGTCCTCTTCTTTTTCTTCTCTGTCCCCCCCATTCCCTGCGCAACATCAAGGGTCCGCTCTCCCCCACCACCACCTTTTCCCTTCCCCCTTCCGGCCGTGCGTCCCCGCCCATGAGACGACCGGCGCCCGCCGCGGCCGAGCAAGAAAAGTGGCGCCGGCGGGGACACCGTCTGCCGTGTAGGTAGGTACTTGTACCTGTCCACACCGAGGACGCGGCACGATTCCGTCCATGTCCCCAGATTCCACGTCACCCTCTGCCCACCGAAAGGGCAAAGCACAGGCCGTCGACACGGCCGTTGCTTCAGATGGCTCGTGCGGGCCTATCTGCCTCGACGGGACCAAGTATTGCTATCGGCGACAATTCGCGGCTGTCGTCAACTGCCGGTCGTCGTTGGTACTTGAGACAACGCTGTACAGCACATACAGGCTGGGCAACAAGGCGGTCGCCAACGGGCATTCGCGTAATCAACATATTGTTCTGATTCCTCGTACATTGAGTTATCTAATCCCACCGTGCTGCGTGCCACGTCTTGTTGTTCGGGCACCTGTAGCCGGCAATCTACCTGCAACAATAGCCTCGCAACAATTTGGGTTGCCATCTCGAACGGACTCGCGCCCGTTTCCCAGCTCTGATACCTATTGGCCAGCTCGTGTGCCGATATTCTCTTTGCTTCTTCTCCTTCCAGAATACATGCTTCCCACAGCCCGTGGCGTCTGTCCTCCGCCAGACCATGCCCGTTCTCGCCCACGACGCCCCAAGCGCGCGGCTTTCTCATCGACGACGGACATCCGTCAAGCACCGCAATTGGCCCACGCCTCCCTTCAGCCTCATGGCCTGTCACTCCTCCTGAGCCCTGACCTTACCCCAGCCGCCACTCCCACCCGCCTCCGCCATTCTCACCGAGTCCCGCGTGCGCTAGTCGCAGAGCCCCAGGCCGCATCCGCTGGCTCGTCTACTGTCAACTCGGGTTATTGGCCGCCTGTCGCACACCAAAGCACGGCAGCACCCATGTCTCTCCGGCGCGCCACTCGCATTATTGCCTGCCAACCACCTTGTTTTGGCGCGCTGCTTTCTCGGTCCGCGACATGATAGACTACCGAGTGGGCAAGCTTTGCATTGCACGGCCAAGTATTGAATGACTGAAATCTCCATCTTCATTGGTCCTTGATCTAACCGCCCCTCCGTCGCTACCAAACTCCTCTCTCATGGTGTCTGTTCGTACCCATCAACGCAGGCCTCCCAGGAAATTGACTTGGACCTTGCGCACCTAATTCGTGCGCTTCACCGTACTCCTTCAGACTCTGGTGATAAAATATCCGGGAATTGTCATGGCTTCATCGGTCCTCACCGCACCCGTCCACCCTTTCGCTTCTATAACCGCTATTGGCATCTCCGTGGCATCTCGTGCTACCAATCATCATCTCCGCGTGGACTTTGACTCGAAATCCCGCGCTTGTCAACGTCGCAGGTGAGCCGTCTAGGTGAATTCCTCTTCATTGAGGAGCCGTAGCAAAGGCTTCGGCGGGTAGTTCGCCCTATCAATCATCGTCAGTAATCAACCATGGTAGCGTTCGAGGCCATTACTACTTACCCTCTTCTCGTGGAAAATGGCAATGGCTTTATCAAACTGCCACTCGACTTGGGAAAGACACATTTCGCAGTATTGTGGCACCATTCCCGTCTGCTTCGAGAGCTCGACAATCATGGCTTGTTGTGGATTGGCAATGGTCGCCGAGGGTTCTGCCGGTTGTGCAAAGACGTTTGGTAGCGGACTATACGCCCTCAATGACAACATGTCGCTCACCACTCGGATGGGCCCCTTTCCAGCCTGCCCTGGTCCCAGCACAAATGTACGCGAGAAGCTCCGCATTCCTCTGTCGCCCGATTTTTGGTCATATTCCTCAAACTCTCCGTGCACCGATAAGATCAAGCCGTCGACCCCCGCGCTAGCTTGGCCGTTGGGGTCCGCGAGACCAGGTAGCGGGTGACAGTCCATGATGTATTTGCTGAGATCTTCCTTGATGTCAGGATGCTTCGTTAGGGGCAATCCTTTCCACAGCTCCGCTACGACGTTGCCGCCTTTGAAGAGTCGCTGTACGCGGGCATTTTGATAGGTGATCTTCATCAGATTGCGTGACACCTTGATGTAAGACGCCCACGGTAGTGGTGGTGGCATACTGGAGCTTCGCGCGGATATGGCATCCACGGCTAGGGAAAACTGACTGCCGTCGTCGTAGAAGCGCGACGACAGCCCCTGCCGGTCGTGGTCGAATAACTTGAAGAATTCAAGCAGAAAATTCTCGCCGATCCCGTTGACGTCGCGGAAGTCGGGTCCGCTCTGCGGTATCGGCTTCGGGCGCAATGCCGCCGCTTGCTGTTCAATTTGCTCGGCTGTGCGGAGCTGGATTCCATTGATAATCTGCAGCTTCGGGAACCATTCCAGAAAGGTTGATTGCCAGCTGGGGTCTGTGGTTTCAATGGGATTGCCAGTCATGTAGATGGTCTCGAGGTCCTTAAACTTGCCCCTCCACCTTTCCATCGCTTGCATATTGGCAATCTGGTTGCCGCTCATGTCGAGGTTTTTGAGCTGCGGGAACGTCGTCGCGACGGATTCAACCTGGGAGATATCGTCGATGCTGTTGTTGGCAAGACTAATGCTTTCGATGGCATCCCTCTTCTCCTGTGCCGTTTTGAAAAGACCGTCACAGATGGCCATAAGTCCCTTGAAGGTCTTTAGTGCTCTCTCTCGGTTCTCAAACATGCCCAGAGTGACAAGCTCCGCATCGGAGGCGAGACTGTCGAGCTTGAGTAGCTTGTTGTCGCCTTGGTAGCGCTGGCTCAGAATTGATTGCAACTTGGCACGCAGCTCCTGTGTCTCCTTTGACTCGGTCGCCTTATTCGAGTACGCCAAATCCTCGTTGGACTCAACCACTTCTAACTTTGCCCCGGCAAAGGCAAACGCATTCAGCTTGAGAAGTTCCTCCGCGTCCTCCTTTGATGCGCCGATAAAGACATAATCGCCCACGGCGTGTGACTACCGCTCATCAGTATATTGCCATGGCTTGGGGGTGGATCTGGGGAACGCCAGGTGGAGGTTGCTCTCCGGTCACCGGTGCACAATGTTATCCCGATCGCAGTGGAGAAAGAGCTGTCGGCTGAACGTATGGCTGGTGACGTACGGACCAAACTTGGGACGTTGTTGAAGCTGCGACTCACCTTTTTTATTATGACGGGTCGCGATTGACGTCTTGAGCCGAGTGAAGATGCCTTCCTTTCCATAAAGCTGAGCAGACCACCCAGTCCTCCGTCTTGGTTGCTCGCGGCTTTGCTATCTTTGAGGCCGTGGACGCGCAGGTAAGTCAGTCCTGCCGATCTGCCTCTTCTGGTGCCGTTCGATGGTCCTTGGATGCGCGAGGCCAGTGAGGCATCGCTGCTGCCGAGATGTCTCAGTACTGCCTGAGCGGTTCTCGATGCTCCTCGGGGGTTTTGGCCGGGTGGGGGTCGTGTAGTTGTCCGAGTTCTCGAGCTTCCGGGCTCCCCAGGGCGTCCCCTGCTTGGTCGTTTGGCACCTGCGTCCATCTCCAAGTCGCCATCTCCGTCGAGCCTCGAACGTCCCTTGCGCTTCATTATGCCACCTCTTGTGCTAGCTTTGGAGGCAAGGGCCGATGATCTAGGCCCCCGGCCTGCCACCGATGATCGGTCACCGTGAGGAGCCATGTTTCCTCTGGTGATGGCTGGTGGGACAAGAATCGGATCGTAGCCTCGCGTGACTGGTGCCTATCGGCTGCTGCGATGGCCCGAGGGAGTAGGCGCGTATGGCCGTGCCAGAGTAAAATGACACCGGAACCAACTCTTGTGGGAGGTTCTTTTTTGTGATATTTGCCGGGCGGTATGCCGGTATTCTTGTGATAACGGACAGCGGCTTCGCTGTGGAATGTGTCGTAAACGAATGGGTGTCGCCTCTTTCGAGTTTCCGCAAGGCAACTGATGCGAAACGTCGGGTTGTTGCGGGCGAGCCGTCGCTGAGAGATGTCGCGATGAGAGGCTGCGCTTTGAGCAAACACTGCGCTTTTCGAGTTCTTTGGAAATCTCGGGGACTGGGCGCACGCCGTCTTCACGGCTAGCGAGGCGCCGAAGTCTGCCGGACGCCAGTCGTCGAGCGAAGAGGTTGCCGGCGTGTGGTGAGGGAGGAGAGAAGAGCTGTGAATGAAGGCAGCGCAAAAGACCTTCCTTGTTTCATTGCTGAAGTTTGGTGACGTTGGTTGCTTGCTCCACTTTTCGACTGCCAGGCTGCAAGGCTGCCATGCAAGGACCTGTCCCTCTTCGCATATCAAAGGTACGTACCGGGCGATCCTGCTGTGGCGCTGCTCGTGCTGGCCACTGATAGAAAGGAGACCTACCCTACACAGGGCCAATCCTCGGAAAGCAGGAGAACAACCAACTCTCCCCTGTAAAAATTCTTCACCCCGCGGAGCTGTTAGCGGCTTGTTACGCGGGGTGGGATTTGCAGGCCACCCGACCACGCTTTTGCTGTGAGACCCCATCGGGGCCTTAACAGCACAGAGGAAGACTTTGGAGAGCTCATCTTCCTCTGCAGAGCTGGTCCCGACACAACGTCCACTCGGACCCCCATGGCCTCCTCCGGAACCAAGGAGCCAAGGGTATTGGAAGACAAGCTCTTCTAAACAACGGTGGCCGGTCGCGGAGGTTTTTCTCCCTGAAGGCAAGCTGCTCGACAGCCTCTGATTCCTTCGAAGGGTTTTTCCCTGCCGCCACCCCTCGGCCGGTTTCCTTTCCTCGGTGCAATGAGGATGGATATAAAGCTCTGGTAGCTTTGGCAGAGGGGATGAGAGAATTCTGACCGGTGAAAACCAAGGGTTGACCACATCTGCCCAAAATTTCCCCGCTGACGGGTGAGGGCCACGAACGAAATGCGCCTTGAGCCGTCGAAATGCTGGATGAGCTGACTGGACGGCTGTTGCGGGGAGGATCTACCGGGACACTTGTACTGACATCTTGCGATGTACTTTAGTGGCGTCTACAGCAGAGACAACTGCTCGTGGACAGGTGTCGTTATGTGAAACCATGGGGCCTTTGCAAGGGAAACTGGTTCATCTTGTCAGGTAGCGGTCGGGAAAAGTTAGTTTAGCTCAGCACGTCCTGTGCTCCGATAGGAGACCTGAGCGACTGAAGTCGCTGGACGGAAAATACACACACACACACACACACACACAGCAGGAGAACAACCATCATATTAAACCCCTATCTGAGTTGACAATTCTTTCACTAGAATGAGTTTCTTGTCGGCTATAGTCATTTTTCAGCGCAATAGTAGTGATTCTGTACGGCAAATATTATCTTGCCACGCGGATCGCACTTATGAGTCACTTTTTTTGAGTGTTCTACCTCTAGCGAGTTGTGCAAGCGTGATGACTCATTCATGAGCACATATTGTAGATCACGTGACTCGGCATCAGCTTCGCGTTATGCATCATGTAGGCTCAACCCAACCCGCGTTAAGTGAACACGGGGTGTCACCGCGATGTTCACGCGAATGCCGCCATTCACATGCGAAACATGATCTCCATGGGATGCACAAGCCCAATACTGCTTCTTTACGTCCAAGATGGATGCGGATGAGTTCGACGATGATCTTGCTGACGAGGACCTGCTTGATGCCCTCGAGCAAGGCCCGTCTCGCGCCAATACTTGCGTCGACGTGACGCATGCAGGAACGCGCGTCAACCAACATGCCTCTTCTACAGGACGAGTCGGTCACGATGATTCAGTATCACTGGAATTGCAGGACTTACCATCAGACGCCTTCTCGTCACCCGAGCCTGTTCCCCAGCAGTCAAGGAAGCCAGCACCCAGAGCAGGGAATCCAGCACCCAGAGCAGGGAATCCAGCACCCAGAGCAGGGAATCCAACATCAGCGACACGGGGTCTCCAGCGAACCAACTCCTCCACGTATCGACAAACCACGCTCTGGGGCACAGAAGTAGCTCAGGAGCCACTGCAGCAGTCTCAAGCACCTAATGGGCGAGTCTTTCGTGCCGATCTACCTCGTGAGGAGCCGAGCCACCATGTACTCGACCACGAGGCAATGCAGACTTGGGTATATCCGACGAATCTTGGCGCCATCCGAGACTACCAGTTCAGCATAGTCAAGAACAGCCTTTTTAACAATACCCTGGTGGCTCTGCCGACAGGCCTCGGCAAGACCTTTATTGCCGCCACAGTAATGTTGAACTTTTATAGATGGACCAAGTCCGCCAAGATTGTATTCGTGGCACCAACGAAACCGCTCGTGGCACAGCAGATCGATGCCTGTTACAATATTGTTGGGATTCCTCGCTCCGAAACAACACTCTTGACGGGAGATATCCCGCCGGCATTACGCGTCGACGAATGGGCGACGAGGCGGGTATTTTTCATGACGCCGCAGACCCTACTCAACGACATCTCTCACGGCTACGCGGACCCCAAAAGTATAGTCTTGATGGTTATCGACGAGGCTCATCGTGCTGTTGGAGAATATGCATACGCAAAAGCCACCAAACTCATCCGGCGCTTTTCGAACAGCTTTCGCGTCTTGGCCCTCACGGCTACGCCAGGCTCCAAGATCGAGACTGTCCAGGAGGTGGTGGATAACCTTGGGATATCCCACTGCGAGATCCGCACCGAAGACTCCATTGACATTCGACAGTATGTACATCAACGAAATATTGAAATCACGGTTCTTGATCCCTCGGACGAAATGAATCTTGTCGGTGAGCTCTTCACAGAGGCTCTGAAGCCCCTACTGGAGAAGCTCAGCTCGCAAAACATTTATTATGGCCGGAATCCAATGGCACTGACGGCATACGGCTTGATGCAAGCCCAGAAAGAATGGCTACAAACGAGAGGACGGCATGTGAACCAAGGAGTCCAATTCATGATGAGAGCCATCTTCACCGTATTGATGGGGCTTGCTCATTCCATCAAGCTACTCAATTTCCACGGTATAAAGCCATTTTATGACAATCTTGTTGATTTCCGCGACGAACAAGAAGGAAAAGGCCAGACAGGATCCAAGTATAAGCGTCAGCTCATTGAGCACCCCAGTTTCCAGGAAATGATGAAAAAGATTTCCGCATGGCTCCGGTCGGACGGCTTTGTTAGCCACCCGAAGCTGACAGCACTGGCCGATGTCGTCCTCAACCATTTCATGGACAGGGGAGAGGGCTCAGCGACCCGCGTCATCGTCTTTAGCGAGTATCGCGACTCGGCAGACCAGATCGTGGGTATGCTCAATAAGCACAGGCCGCTCATCAAAGCTAGTGTCTTTGTTGGCCAAGCAGATGGAAAACGAGGCGAAGGCATGAAGCAGGCGCAGCAAATCCAGACCATTGACAGATTCAAAAAGGGAGACTTTAATGTCCTCGTCGCCACTTCCATTGGTGAAGAAGGCCTGGACATTGGTCAAGTCGATCTCATTGTGTGCTACGATGCGTCGGCTTCACCGATTCGTATGTTGCAACGGATGGGACGAACCGGACGCAAGAGGGCCGGAAACATCACGCTACTCTTGATGAGAGGCAAAGAGGAGGATCAGTTTGCAAAGTCCAAGGATAGCTACGAGAAGATGCAGCAGCTTATTTGCGATGGCAGTCGCTTCAACTTTCGGTTCGACCTTTCCAAGCGCATAGTCCCTAGGGACATTCGCCCAGAGGTGGACAAGAAGCATGTCGATATTCCGATCGAAAATACGCAAGACTCGTCTCTGCCGGAGCCCAAGAAACGGCGAGCCCCTCGTGGCAAGAAGATGCCGCCCAAGAAATTCCACATGCCGGATGGAGTTGAGACGGGCTTCCAGACAGTGTCGAGTTTCCTGAAGCCGGCGGGAAAGCCGGCAACACCGAAGCGGCGAAAGGACCCAGAACTCGAGCAGCTTGTCGAAGTACCCGATCTGAACAGCGTGTTGCTCACTAAGGAGGAGCTGCAAGAGCTGAACCGATCATATCGTGACCTGCCCTTCAACCATAGCGTGGTCGAGGAAACAGACATGCCGAGTATGACTGCTTATCCGCAACTCCAAAGGCGCCTCCAGCCCGTGTCAAGATTGAAACACGGCACCTTTACACGGCGATGTGTCAAGGCCCTGCGCAAGATGGGAATGCGCCCCAATGAACTGGTACGGCACTGCCGAGACGTCGACACCAGCAATTATCAGGAGATTCCTGTCAAACCCTTTGTGCATTCTGACGGAGAAGAGAGTGGAGCGGATGATGACCTGCCTACTACAACAAGCAGAGATGCTTTGCGAGCCCAGTCATCCACCGTGAATGGCAATCAAGGGAATGTTGGACAAAAGCGGAAACGACCTGCTATCACTGCGGCACCACTGTCGGAGCACGAGAACTCTGAGGAGGGCGATGAGACGAGTCCTAAGCGTCGCAAGAGACAGCCACTGGGAAGCAAAAGTAGGAGGGCCAAGCAGAAGGGGAAAAGGCAGACGGCGGCAGGCGGCATCAACAGCGACGAGCTCGGAGACGACTGTGAGCGAGATAGCGATCTCATGGACCCCAGCGATTCCGACGATGGAGCGGACCTGGAGGGCTTTGTCGTGGAGGATAACCAAGCTACCTCGAGCATGATGGATTCGCAAGCGACGCCTTCTCAGGTCGGGCCTACTCGGAGCAACCCTCAGGATCGGAGTCAAAGGTATCCGAATGCGTCGCCGCAGTTTCCGGCAAGCCAGGAGAGCGACGATATTCCTGACTTGGCGACCTTGATGGGGAAAAAGCAAGCAGCGAAGCAAAGAAGCGGACGGAGGGTTGATTCAGGAAGCGAATCAAACGACGCAGGAATGAAGAGAATTGCTCGAGGGCGTCGGCGGCTGGTAGACAGCGATAGCGACGAATGAGGGCATGTCTATGCATGGACCACTGGCGTTTGGCAAAGGTTTACACAGGAAAAGGGCAGCGCTGGTTGTGATGAGGATGAATTTATACGTCTGTATATAATGGCTTAGCTAGATGGGAATTGAGGAGGTGCTGTCCTGCACGCCATCCTCAGAGACAGACCTTGGCAAGGTGTGCAGTTGCTAGCAATAGAAGTGTGCTTGCATGGAAGACTCGTGCCAACATGAAATCAGACAGTTGTGAATTTCTGTATAATGTCCGTCGGTGGAAAGGCGAGCACTGGTGAATTGCGCAGGTGCCTGATGCCTCGATGGCCAAGCCTGGAAGTCTACCGAGTATCAGCACTGCCGATGCCCAAGCAGCCAAGTCCCAGGTACCTGCGGCACTTCTTAATCAGCCGGCTCCACGTCGGATGAGCTAATCTAAAGTGCGTCACAGCACTGTCCAATCCGCGCGCGGGGCACAGTCGCCCACTCTTTGATGTCGACAGCTCCACCGCCGCTGCCCAGCTGTCACAAGTCAAACCCGCTCCTCTCTCTCACTCTCGTCCCTCCCTCGGGCACTTTGGCGGAAAAGAAAAACCATCGCCGTCGACTGTTTACGAGCGCCTTCAAGGTCCCAACTTACCGAACGATCGAAAATAACCAAGAAAAAAAAGACTCGCCAGCCGCAAGAAACCATGGTCTGCGCCGGCGCGAGAGCGGTCTCGCTCCTCAAGTTCGTGGGCACCGTGTCCCTCGGGCTGCTGACGGTGCGTTCTTTCGAACCCCAGCTTCTTGATGAGTGTTTGTGTTGGGGATAGCATGAATTGCTAGCATCAATGTGCGACTGCGGGACGTTTTTTTTGTGAAGCTGCTGACACCGTGATGTTCCAGGGCGTCTCGTATACCGTCTCTTCCCTCACCCTCCCGAGCCTTCTTCAACTCCCCTCGTCAGTCTCTGCCTCGCAAGCTGTGCTCGCGCTGAGGAACAGCACGAGACTGCCCATCAACGCTCTCACGGCCCTCGCCTCGGCGCCGCTCCTCCTCGCCTTTGTCCTCTCGCCGCGATCCGCCCGCCATCCTTACCTGGTCTACACCTCACTGCTCGCCATCCTCTCCACGGCGGCACCTAGGCTCATCCCCCAGCCGGCACCGAGACCCGTCGCACCAAAGCCTACCAAGAAGACGTCTTCTCGAGGCCGGATGGAGGCGAGCTACGAGGTGCTCGGCGACGTCCACAGTGAGCCCGCGAGCGAAGAGGAGATTGACGACATCAACGGCGAAGAGGTCAGAGTCGAGGTCGAGAGCATGGCCAGAGGGTACATTGCTCGGACTGGCCTGGCTGCTCTCGGTTTCGCCATGGCCGTCGTCGGCATCTGGGGAGATGGCGCCCCTCAGACCGCTGTATACCTGTCGTAAACGAGGATAACACGATTCAAAGTGGTCGCCAATGCATCTAGGTAGGAGTCAAGACACCTGGGTGAGAGGTGAGATATCTAGGACCCATGAGAGGCGCCAGATATGTTGCTTGCTTTTCGGGAGTTGGGAGAGAGAACAGTCATCTCCATCCATCACCACGTTTGTCTATAATGGAATCTCAAATGAATACTACGCGTTTCCCATGCTGCCTGGTGCAAGCCATGAGCCCCGTATACACACGATCCAAGTCCATCCGTTCGCTTTCTTCTTGTGGACTTTTGGGGCCTTCATGAATGTCCAGTGCAGCCAGACGTAGCATTGATGCGTTCTAGCGTGCCTGAGGGAGAGCAACAGACGAAATAAACATCTTTTAGGTTCGGATGACTGATAGTCTCTTTAGTCGATACAAATATTTGGAGAATCCCCGGCAAGTCGAAATACCTCTCCCTCGACATTCCTGGATTCGAGTAATCTTGTGATGAACTCGATCTTCATAGCTTGTACTTCAAGTTTCGCCAAAAAGGCGGTTTGAGCCGTCAGACTACACCAAAGACTAAATAAAACACCAACACTCGTCATTTATCTGAATGATTCCTTCCGTCATTGCTGCTGACATCGTCGCGTCCCGAGGGGAGGCTGCCGAAGACCTTGACGTCTGGATGCACTCGACAGCTCATCGTGTTACGTTTTACAGACAAAGCGCTGTACATAATACCACCAACCAGTCCTCAGCCGTCGTCGGCGACGCCCAGCACCTTCTTCTCGACGCTTGACCACTTCCAAGCACGACTCAGGAGGCTCTCAAGCCTCCTGGTTGCAAAATCCCCCTTTGCCAACCCGTCATCCTCTCCCTGCGAATCAGCGTCACTGCCTCCCTCTCTTTGCTGATATCCGCCAGTACTGAACTTTGCCTGGCATTCGCCCAATCTTCGGGAAACGTCATTAGCTTCATTGAGGCTCACCAACCTTCGCTTCCCGGGGTGCCTCGCTAGGGTCGTGGAGCAGTAATCCCAGACAACCTCCTTCAAGTCGACATGAGACGGGGCCTGCCCTTGCCCGCCGACCCCGATTCCCATGACGTTCAGTATGTATGCGAGCGCTTCAGCATCGTAGTCACCACCAAGACCGGCTGCCTCTGCGATGGTCTTAAGCTCCTCCGGCGATTTATCTTTGAATATGGCCCTGTAGCTGAGTGAGGTGGGAGATATCTCTGGGAGTTGCTGAAACCTCTGATCTCTTGGATAGCTAGACTTTTGGGGCCTCTCAAATATCTTGCTTTGTCGCCGATCGTGGGCGAGCTCAGAGGCGGTTCGACCCACGGCGTCCTCGCGTAGCAAAAGCTGCGGTTTGTATTCGACCAAGGTCTTGACGAGGTAGACCAAGTCTTTCTTGATGGCTGTATGCAGACAGGTTTCACCAGCACCATTAAGTAGATCGAGCTCCTTTCCCTCTGCATACTCCAAGATGAGCTTCAACGTATCCGCCGAGGACTTTGCTTCAACATCGACATCCGGCAAAGAATCGCGATAATAAGGGCGGCCATAGGCTGTCACCAAGCACAGCTGAGAGATCCAGGAATGCAGCGGTGTATTCCCGTTTTGAGCTAGGATTGTGCGCTGTGTGAAGAGATGAGATCGGAGGTCCGGGTCGATCAAGTCTAGTAGATGCTTCAACTGCGAAGCCATTGGGAGCCCCAGCAGGGCGGCATGGACAATGTTCTCTCCGCGGACGTTTCTCGTCGACTGATCGGCGCCTGCGGCGATAAGGACCTTACAGTAAGAGGTTAGACCGAGCCTGCTGGCAAGCATCAGTGGCGTGTCTCCATCAGTCGTTTTTCGCTCCATGCTTTCGGGGTACGCTTTGACGAGATACTCTAGGAGTGAATGAGACTCGGCGGTTGGCTTGCTGAGAACAGCGCAATGAATCGCCAGGTCGTCTGCGATTGAAGGTGAGAATTGAAGTCTAAGAGGAACCGTTCGAACAAGATAGAGCGCCACTTACTATCTGCGTCAAGCCAGTCCGCAATCGCTCGGTCAAAACCACCAGAAACTTCATTCAGATGCTTCAATCTCTTGTCTTCTCGGGCCAATTTGGACTTGCCAAACTCTCGGTATAGCCTGCGCGGCGTATCGCTCAGGAAGAACTCGACTGCTTCCATCGAACCACCAAGAGCTGCGTGCAGAAGAGGCGGCGTCTTGAGCTCCGTTCTTCCTGTCGCCATGGTTTGACCTGCGGTCGCCCAATTCTTTCTGCGCCTTTGGTTAGCATAATGTTTGGGATGTGAGGAGATTTTTCGACCAACTTTTTTGATCCGTATACTGTCAGTCCTTGATAATAACGCGGCTTTTCCTTGATCGCGATGCCGCTCTTCTCCACCAGGTGATTGAGAGGCATGCCCGCACCAAGACGCTGTATGACCTCGCCCAACATCCTGGTCTTGCCATGATTGAGCGCCCATGTGAAGTCAGACTCTGGGAAAGTAAATGTGTCGCCTGGCGCCGCGTTGTCGTCTGATGCCTTTTTACCTGTGAAATACTCCACTACGTCCAAGAGAAATCGCAGCCTTGGTGCGTCATCCGTATCAAGGACGTGAACAAAGTAACTCCTTGTGCCCAAGTCCCTGGTAACGAACCCACCTTCAACTATGAAGCTGGGCGCAGCATCGCAAAGCACTTCTAGTGGCTTGACGTGGGAGTTGACTTGCGTGGAAATCTTGCCAATGTCATCCGTAGTGAAGGCTTGCTTTGGCTTTTCCGCAACTAGGTCCGGATCACTCTCCGAATCCTTTTCGTCGCCGTCATCGTCGTCCATTTCATCTTCTTCGTCGCCATCTCTCATCCGATAACTGGCCTTTTCTTCTTTGGGAGGCGACCATTGCGCTCCGACAATCTCGAGTATAGCTCGCGCTACATCCTGGTGGCCGCGATAGAATGCGAGTGAAAACGGTGAGTTGCAAGAATTGTCAGTGATGGCCATTTTCAAGGGTGGCTGGTCTTTTTCGGGTCCGAATGCCTCTAAAGTCAGCGATTTGATGCCCTTCAAGTCTCCGTTCCAAGCAGCTTCCATCCTGCATAAGTCAGCACTATACCTCGACAAGGTTAGTGATTGGTAGGTGCTCACAGTTCTATGTAGCCATCTCTGCGTGCCTCGGTCATATCTTTGTCGTTAGAGAATTGAAAGTCAAATTTGTACGGCTTGGTGGCTCCCGCGTTTCCGTAATGGCTACAATAGGGGAGACGGGAAAAGAGACCACTCGATTGCCTCGTCATCTTGAAGTCAGGGTGAAGCTCCTCGAAGGGCTTTGCGCCCTTGGAAATCAAAGCAGTCTCGAGTTCCCGTAGTCCGGAGAGGGCTTCGTTGATAGCCTGTTTCTTCTCGGAAACACCTTGGGCCTCCTCGACGACTTTCAGTTCCTTTTGATAGTCGCTGATTTCGGACTTGTAGCACTTCTTGATGAAGTCGATGTTTGCGGAGACCAGCCAGTATTTGTATGTACCTGGTTCGAGGTTTTGGAGGTACTCATCCATCCCTGGTCGCAGCGGAGGCTCCAACCGGCTCGGCTTCTCGCCAGAATAACTTGACAATTTGTTGATCAAATTCCTGACGACGTCCAATGCCGCCTGCCCTTCTCGGCTACCGCGCCAGTGCTCGTGATCGAGCAGTTCTTTTGACTCCTTAGTCAATGTATTTGGATCGGCTCCTCTCTCGAGCAGCTGCAGTGCCACTCCCATTTTGCCGCACCGGATCGCAGTGATGAATGGCTGTTCGACGGATAATTGATATCTTTGCCTTGAAAGCTCCAAGTTACCAAAATCTAGATATGAGAACGACGAGCTTGTTTTGGCGGACTTCAGCCATGTGTCAAAGTCGATCCGCGAATAGGCCCCTGCGTCAAGAAGCTTCAAAACCAAGACTGAGTCTCCGCATTGTATGGCACTGCGTAGAGGCGACCTAGTCGATGAATCCCAATAATGTTGGCTGCCGAACACCAAATGGTTGAGTGAAGTCTTCACGCCAAGCCTATCGTGCTCGAAAAGAATGTCAATTATGTCGGTTTTGCCACTGTCGACGTATCGTTGAAACGCCGTATAGCCATTAGCATCGGCCTGGGATGATGTAGCCCCAAGTTTAAGCAGCAAGCGAACCATTGATTTGGCCCTTTCAAGAGGAAGTGATAAGGCGAGTGTCAAAGTGAGGATGGCGGCAGTGTCTGCTGTGTTGTCAAATTTGACGGGAAGAATCGCATCCGCACCATACTAATACTAGGTAAGCTTTTCTTCTCGCGTGATAGCGCAAAGGGTAAATGAAGCTGTAGGATATGAAGACTCACATCACTGAGAAGCTCGACTGCTTCTTCATGACCCCCGACAATTGCTAGATGCAGCGGAGAGCATGGCATGTCCCATGCAACAGCATCTATTTTGAAGTAGTCTGGTTCATCCGTCAAATCATCCTCGGGGATGACGATCTCGTCCGCATTTACCTTCACGTACGAACTGGTGGCTGCTGAGTAGAGTCCATCACTGCTGCTCTCCTCCTCCATTAGATCCGAATCTGAGCCCTGGCCAGACTTTTCCTCGCCCTGAGCTTGATCGTTTGTTGCTGCAGCTTCCACTGTCGGATTACTTGAGGAATCCGCTTCTGAGGCAAGCTTGCGTCGTTTCGCCAGTCGTTCATTCGCAGCCTCCTCATTTTCAATGCTCTTCTGCATCAGAATCTTCATGATTTCGACATGGCCCCTGGCAGCCGCCATGTGCAGAGCCGTTCTGCCATCCGCTAGACGAGCGGTCAGCCGTGACCCATGGTCGATGAGACACTTGACAATTTCCGGAGTCGAAACCATGACGGCAAGATGGAGAGGGGTTCTGCCTGTATAGTCTCGCTTATTGGGGTCAGCTTCCGGCTGGGAGAGCCAGTTCAAGACATCCTCGACATCTTGATCCACTATGGATTGGCAAAGCCTGGCGGTGTTTCCGACATAGGCCATGTCTGTCCAGTCTTGGTCGATGAGCGGTTTAAAAGACCCAATTTGTTGCCTTCCAGGGTCGTCAACAATGAAGGAGATCTTGCCGGACACATATTTCTCAGCATCGCGCTCAGCCAACTCGATTTCTTCAGGGGTTGCCGGACTCGGACAGAAACCGCAGCAATCCTCGACGATGTCTTCGACCCGACCGAAGAAGGCAGGGTGACGATGAAGGTAGACATCGCGATGCGCTGATTCGTTCCACTCGGCATTGAGTAGAAGGTCCCTCGTATAACAAAGCTTCTCGATTCGTTTGGCGTGGAATCTCTGTCCGTAAGGCACCGTGAAGGTATTGTAGTTGCTGACATCCTCTTCCAGGGCCCAGTCTGCGACCTCGTCCTCGAAAGAATCTTTGATGTTGCCCCCGAGCCTGAATCTAATGGAGGATTTGGTAGGTCGACCGCGCTCCTCCCGCCTTCGATTCAGGTAAGCCTCGCGCGCTGAGCTCGTCGGAAGTCGCTCCAAAACCAAAAGCCGGGCAAGGCCCAAGGTTCGCTGGAAACTGCGTTCAAAAATGGTGGGATCGATGCGCGATCGATCGAGATCGGCCCAGTAAACCTCGAAATTGCGATGAGAATACTTGGACAGGCGATTTTCATAAGATGGACTGCGCCTTGAGAGGTCGATGTGATTGATTTGGGTGACTACACTGCCCAATGCGCGTGGAGTAACGTAAACTTGCTTGCCATCATAGGCAGCTCCAGCAGCGTCAATGTCAAAACCCGCCAGGATTTCGCTGATTGACTTGTAGACTCGAAGCACAATCTGGACACGGCGAATCAGAGTCAGCAGGGGTGCTCAGCTAGAGGCTATGTACGCAATCGTACCTGAATGTGCCGGACCGGATACTGACTAGCAATCGTTATTGCGTACTTTGTGCGAACCACTGTGACTTCATTGAGGATGGCATCCCTGACAGCTTGCTCGATTTGCTTCATCTTGGCGATGGCCTCATCGTGGGTGAGGCCGTAGAGGAAGAGATCGACGTCAGAGGCTGGGCAGAACTTTTCGTGATAATACTCGCGAAGTTTGCGCTTCGAGACTTTGAACTCTGGCGGAACAGGGAGAAGGCAGTTGAGGACGGAAGACCCAGCTGCGACGACATTGGACCAGTCCATCTCGACGAGGGAAGATTCCGAGAAGATATTGAAGTTGTGCTGGAACTCTGCGAGCCCGGATACAGTAGCAGGCGCTCCATGAGGCCGGCGCTTGTCTCCTGCAAGAGGCATGATGTAACGGGCCTTCTCCTCTTCCGTCTCGGCAGCCAAGTCTCTTGCACGAGCCGTGATGAGCTTGGTGTCTTGTGTGAAGACGGGGACAAGGTTGATGTGGTGGTTGTCCAAGACGGGGTTCTGGCGATCTTGAGCGTAAAGCTCCCTCAAGCGAGCCTCATACTGGCGATACGGCGCCATGATGTCCACCATTGACTGCTCCGGATGCCGGGAAATGTGCTTGACCAAGTCTCCATGGGGAGCGGGCAACGTAGGGAGGCTCAAGGCGGCCATGGCTGCGATTGGGGAGCAAGGTAGAGATATGGAGATATCCAGCCGAGCCGAGCGTTGACGCGGAGAAGGAGCTACACAGGAAGCTGTGACAGTGCGTATCGAAAGAGAGACGGTAACTGAATGGAAAAATGGAAGCCAAGATGAAGGCAGGCCGAGAAGCGATTCGACACCAGGCCTGACAGACGAGTCGATTGTCCTTCCGCAGCAGTGCCTCGAGGTCCCGCCGGGTAGAGGAAGAAGGCAAGATTTATATCGGACAGATGGATGCACGGCGATCCGCCATATGGGTGCATGGTGTAGAGCTGAACATGGGATACCGCGGTCATCACCGTCTGAAGCTAGGCAACAGTTGGCGCAGCGACGACCTCTAGAGCGCAAGGAGGCCTTTGGGGGGGACTAGGCTCCATCGTGGCGGCTCCATACGTAATTTCAATAGCTGCATCGCTTGCTGCCGACCCCGCCAAAGGGCACTGCCGCCTAGAATGCAGCGGGGATTTGCTGTCCGAGATCCACTGATGCCTGGCATCGTCGTCAAGAAGCTTTGCTGCTGCCCATCATTCGCCAAGACGTCAAGCCGCATGCCCACACATTCAATACTTTCAGATTCACGCTCGTCGTCGCCAGCCACTTACGCGGGTCACGTTCTCGCAGGTGTCCACACTGTCGAATCATCCATCGTCGACAAGGGAGAACACAATCTTGGCTAAGCGAGAGGCCATCCTTCGACGATGTTCGTGAAGATTTTCGTCTCATCTATTGGGCCTAACTCGCACGACTCTCCTAGGATGCCCCATCGCCATGCAATGCCTCGATACGCCATGCTCGAATCCCGACACCCAGCAATCACGCCTGCGTATCGTCTTGTTGCTTCTTGACCGACGGCGAAAATAAGAAACACACAGTCACCAGCACCTTTCCGGCCCCAGAAACCGCGATTGCCGTCGCCGACCCAAGCTCTCGGTATATGATTGCTCCGACGAGCGAGCCCAACACCAATGCCAAGAGGAAGGCAACCCTTCGGCTTCTTGGCCGATTCTTGAGTGCAAAGAGCTTTGGATCAATGACCAAATCGACCCACGCCGCCGTTGCCATGGCTGTGCTTATCTCGGTCAGGCGCAAGCTGCGTGATTGCACGACCTGACTCCCAGCAGCAGAGGCTAGCAGCCCGAGCACGGCGAGCGCCGCGGGACCCCGATCTTGGGTCCCGTATCGGTATTGCACCGCTGCCGCCCCGAAAACGAACCCGGTCTGCACTAGGTTGCTGAGGACGAGCCACCATCGCTTTCTGGGGCCGATCGCGTGGCTTAATTGTCCCGTCAGCCACCCAGCTCCAAGGAACAGGCCGAGCGCCATCCCAATGTTGGCCGATATGAAGGTATCGCCATCAAGCTGTGGCAGTATCAAGGCCAAGCAGAGAAATACCGTGTTGCCGGTCTGGTTAGACGCAAAGCAGTGATAGTCGGGAAACGTGGTGGCATCTGAGAGGTTTATTAGTCGACGAGCCCCAGCACTGTTACTCAGGATGTCCCTCGACTGCTTACCTTGCATGCCGGTGCAAAATGTCAAGACTAAGAGCTGCAGCTCCACAAAGGACGAGGATTCGACTTCTTCAGTCAAGTGGCGGACGACGCCACTTCTCTTGTCGTCAGCTTTGTGGCCGGGTCCCGAGTCAACAGTTGTTCCCTGAAGCTCTGCTCTCTTTGCGCCATCCATCTCCTTTTTGGTTCCTATTTCTTGCTTCGGCATGGAAGAAACTGGCCAGTGTCGTGAACTCCAGCTTTTACATTGGATCGAACTCACAGGTCCTGGAACAGGGACTGCGGATGAAGTATAGGGGTTTGAGTTGGTCAAAGCGACGTATCGGCATTTGACGTCTCATGCCGATTTACTTTGAGGTAACTCAGACGGCCCCGATAGCCGTGGAGCCGCGATTTGGTACCAATGCTGCCCCCTGCCGCGGGAGAAGTGGCAAAGCGTTTACACGAAGGCCGCGTTCTAGTTTGTAGGATGCGGAATACAGATGGTTTCGGTTCCGTGATTTCTCCCTGCCCCTTATTCTAATTCATCTGCACCTAAACCAGAAAGCAACTGAAGCAGAGAGACCCAGTTCCCATGCCGCAACACAGCACTACGTATGCCCTACCCCACATAGCATGGGCCAAATAGTGACAGACAGAAAGGTCAATCTGATAAAAGTTTTGCACGTAGACTGCGAAAACCAACACACATGATGCCGTGGCAGGTGGGATTCGGTGAGGATTGAAGACATGGAGACCCTGACCTCTCGACTCTCAGCCAATCAGATGCCGCCGTTGACATGCTGTCCATAAGCGGACATCGGCCATCAAACCGGCCCGCACGGCGTCCGGACCGGCAATGCAACGTCGGCGCGTCCACCGAGAGCCGCCTTGCCGCTCGCAAGTGGACACTCCGAAAGTACAGTACGTACCTATCCACTTTGCCGACCCTTGCTCCCCCTCGCGTCTTTATCACGTGCACTCGCACCTGCTGACTAACCGACGCGTCGCGCGGAAGCTGCATTGCCATCTCCGACCATCAATCGATCAAGCCGGCGAGCTGCGAATTTGAAAGGGAAAAGAAGACCGCAGGCCTCGAGACGCACAAGGAGCTACTCGATAATAGCTTCAGATGGTACCTTTTGCGGGAATCGGATCCTTTCCTGGCCTTTGTACGCCGCCTTCATGACTCGAAATAACCTCGTGGAACATCTTTCCTGGTTATTGAACAACGTCGCGTCCACCAGACCTGCCGCTCACGCCTACCCGACTCCAAGCGAATCCATCTCACAGATTTCCTCGCAAACGCGACGAGCGGCACTCGATCCAGAGTCTCAGTCGCAGACGGCTGCCTCTGCAGGGACCGAACCTGCCAGACCTTCGAATCCTCCTCCAAGGGAGCATCGCGAAAGGATCGATAGAGGGGATGACTTGATCGTCACGCATGAGACCGTAGTGGAGGCGCGCAGCATGGGCCGGCTGACTTCGACAACCAAGCCCAAGAAGCCTCTCCTCGTCTCCCAAATACCGCAGCAGCTCCTCACTCCGTCCGCAACACGCGATGGACGAGGGAAGCAGAGGAGCGCCGACAGGGCCCATGACATTGGTTGGTTCCCGTACCCCAATGGAGGCGCAAAACGTTACTGACGACACTCCTCCAGGTCGCCCTCTTGCATCCGGCGTTAAAGCCCAAATCCCTTCCTCGAGCAAGGCAAATACCCGACCAGTGCCGTCGCCAACTTTGAGCCTTGATTTTACCGATTTCGACGCCGAAGATTTGGAATGTATGGACCTGACAGAAGCCACCGTGGCTTCCGCAGACTCTGTCGAGATTCTAGACGTTATCAAGGTTGGGAACGCCAACGTTGAGAACGGCAACGGCCCAGCGTCGTCGCCAGTGCCGTCCAAGATGATCAACAAGAGGAAGAGTGAGGGTATCAGCAGTGACGACGACGGCCATGATGAGCAATTTCCCGACGTCTATCAACTACTGGGGACTGATCCGCCTGCTACGACGCCGAGAAGAAAAAACGCATCCCAGCGGGACATGTCGTCGGGTGGAAACCAGTCACGTCGCAGTCGGGTTTGCAAGGGACAAGTATCCGGGGGAGAAAAGAGAGGCAGTGTTCTCTGCAGTGTGGCAGAAGACCCATCCTCCCCTTTGAGACAAGTGGCCGACCGTCGTGAGCAATCGGGCACAAGCCAGACGCCTCATAACAATCACCGACCCGAACGAAACAAGGATAGCCACAAGAAACGCAGGATTGCCGTTGAGACGCCTTCGCAATCACCGTCGCCAGGCCTCGATGCATCCGAGACTGTCGAGCAGAGCGGCAGACTGAAAGAGGACGACTTTGTACCCGACTCCGAAGACGAATTCGTCACGCCCTTATCCCATAGCGGTACTCGTGGCCACTCCAAAGAGCTGCAAAGCAGCCAGTCGAGGCAGGTGGGCGAGCTCCGAACTCACGTGCTTCCTTGGCCACGCGATGCTTCCGAGATTCCTCAGGGATCATTCTCGCGCCTCAATGACGAGCCTCGCGTCACATTTGCACAAGACGATGCAGAGGCTGAATTTCCGAGAGAGTCGAGTAGCGTAGCGCGCGCACCCGAGCCGAGCTTGCCCCCCTCTAGCCAAACGCCAAAGCTTCTTACTTTTTTGTGTGACAATCCCGACGCACTTTCCAAGAGACATGCACTACTCGACGTCCAGATCCAACGAAACGGCCAGGACTTCATGAGAGCAATCAACGAACGATGGCCGAAGGTAAGGAGGAACGAGGTCAAGGCGGAAAAGGAGAACCTGCTTAAGCAGCAGGTTGCCGTCAAGACCTTGGCAGACTCCATGGAGTCGTATAGATCGATATGTGCACAAAGAGAGACGCTCGCGAAGCAGATCGCTCAGTCGTACGCAGACGGGCTTGATACCGATGAGGACGAAGTTCACCTCGACGAGCTCACCGACCAGGTACAGATGATGGAGCAGCAACTAATTTCGACTCTCTCCATTGCTGGTGTGGACGAAGCAAGCTTCCGCGAGCTCGCTCCAGAAACACCTTCTGGCTCGCGCCATGGAATCGTGCGCGGCACGCAATTGTGTCGGCATGACACGAACGACACACCTCGAAGCTCAATAGATGCATCAGCGGTCCCAGCCAGTGGAACCCAGGTTGTTCATCAAACACAATTGTCTGCCTCGCAGACACGTCAACATACCACCACGGTGTCAGCCACGCGGACTTTTCGTAGCGAATTTGCTCGTCTAGACGCACAACTGCCACGGCCGCTACTTTGCGATGATGCGCCTCCACCCAAGAGAGTGCAGAATCGATCGAGTGCGCGCAACCAGGGCGAGCATGAATTCCCACCGAGCCTGCTAGCCGAGGCCGAAATGGACATGTCCATGGAAATGGAAGATGACGAAATGACGTCTCTCCCCTTACCACGCCATAGAGCTGCGCAAGGCGAAAGCTCTCGAGTTCGAGCCCCAAACGCCGAAGACAATTTTAGCGACTTCAGCGACGACGCCGAGATGTTGGCCTTTGCTCAAGACTACGAAGTCCGTCAGTCGGCGGGGGAAACATCCGGAGAGCCTCGTCGGATACTGTTGGAGACGTCAGGCAACACCGTGCCAGGAGCAAAGACCAGGCCCACTTCCAAGAAACAGATCGCGCCGACCTTGCCAGCCCTCAGCATCCCTCCTGAGCTCATGGTGCACCCATGGTCGCCAGAGGTTGCCAAAATCCTCAAAGATCGCTTCAGGATGAAAGGCTTCCGCCACAACCAGTTGCCGGCGATCAACGCGACGCTGGGCGGTAAGGACGCCTTCGTCTTGATGCCGACCGGTGGTGGAAAGTCGCTCTGCTACCAGCTCCCCGCAGTCGTCAAGACCGGCAAGACCAGAGGTGTCACCATCGTTGTGTCGCCATTGCTCAGCTTGATGCAGGATCAAGTTGATCACATGAAGGCCCTGGGCATCCAGGCCGTTACGTTCAACGGCGAGTGTTCGGCCGAGTATAAGCGGCAGGTGATGAGCACGTTTAGTGAACGTAGCCCGGAACATTTCATCGAGCTCCTGTATGTCACCCCCGAGATGGTCAGCAAAAATGCAGCCTTCAACACGGCGATGCAGACGCTGTATCGCAAGCGCAAGTTTGCCCGTCTGGTCATTGACGAAGCCCATTGCGTGAGTCAATGGGGCCATGACTTTCGCCCAGATTACAAGACACTTGGACAGGTCCGCCAGAGATTCCCAGAGGTACCCGTCATGGCTCTCACGGCCACGGCGACCCAGAACGTCATTGTGGACATCAAGCATAGCTTGGGGATGGCAGATTGCCAGATCTTCTCGCAAAGCTTCAACCGTCCCAATCTCTATTACGAGGTCCGACCAAAATCGACGAATGCCATTGCCATGGAAAATATCGCAGAACTGATTCAATCAAAATATCGCAACTTGACGGGCATCGTCTACACAATCTCCAGAAAGCAAGCCGAGAGCGTGGCGGAGAAGTTACGATTGTACGGAATAGAGGCACGACACTATCATGCCGGTATAGAGCCAGCGGAAAAGGTCGAAGTCCAAACATCGTGGCAGAAGGGCAAGGTCAAGGTTGTGGTGGCGACGATTGCCTTTGGCATGGGAATCGACAAGCCTGATGTGAGGTTTGTGGTGCACCATGGCCTTCCAAAAAGCTTGGAGGGATACTACCAAGAAACCGGTCGGGCCGGCAGAGATGGCAAACCCTCCGACTGCATCCTCTACTTCGGAAAGGCGGACATAAGGGTCCTGAAGAAGCTAATTGCAGACGGAGAAGGCAACGACGAGCAAAAAGAGCGACAAATGGTTATGCTGAACCGCGTCACGTCCTTTTGCGACAATAAATCCGATTGCCGACGAACAGAAATTCTTCGCTATTTTGGAGAAGACTTCATGCCGGCGCAGTGCCAAAAGTTGTGCGACAACTGCCAGGCCGGACTGGTTTTCGAGCAACAGGACTTTTCAACTTATGCCGTTGCTGCCATACGGGTTGTCCAGAATCAAAGGCGGCTGACGGCGAATCAGTGTGCCGACATCCTGCTGGGGAAGAAATATCCTTCCCATGAGCAGGAGAATTCCGACGAGTACTTTGGCATGGCTCAAGGTCTCAAGAAACACGAGATTGTTCGAGTCATCGATCGCTTGTCCGCGGAGAAGGCTTTCCGCGAGGACAATGTCGTCGGCAATCATGGCATGGCCATTCAGTATCTCAAGCTAGGACCACATGCGCGCCTTTTCCTCACGCATCAGCGCCAGCTCATGCTCACGATACAGGTTTCGGAACCAGGCAAGGGTTCGAAGACTACCAAGTCGAAAAGCAAGGCGACCAAAAAGGGCAAGGGCAAAGAGAAGGAGACGTCTCCGATGCAGTCTACTTACGTGTCGTCGCCTATGGGTCGTCGCCGATCCCGAGTAAGGGCTGTAGATGAGACGGACGACGACAATGGTCTCCCTACCACGGCAAACGGCTACGTCAACGATGGTTTCGTCATCTCTGATGATGACCTGCAAGATGACGAAGAGGAAGATGCCTTTGATTCCCTGCCGCCGCATCGTCCAGCCAAGCCCGCTGCGAAGAAGAAGGTTGGACCGCAGATCACAGCCGACGCTCGACTGAGCAATCTTTCTGAGATCCGTCAGGACATCGTCAGCAATTTCATGTCGGAGGCGCAGAGGCTCGAAGAGCAAATCCGCAACAAAAAGGACTTGAGACGGCCTCTTTTCACCGAGCGTGATTTCCGCGAGATGGCAATGAGATGCATCACGACTCTCGAGGAGATGAAGACCATACCTGGCATCGATCCAGAGAAAGTCGAGGAGCACGGGCCCAAGCTGCTGCCTCTGCTAGTCAGTCACCGCGAAGTGTATCATCCAATGTGCGACGGAGACAAGAAAGACGCGCAAGACCAGGATATCGTCGATCTGATAAGCTCAGACATTGATATGGACGAGGATCTGTTGGATCCTGAGGTCGACGAGGACTCTCATTACTTTAACACCAGGCCCCCGCCAGAAGTAGAGGCTTTTCATAATAGGCTTCAAGGTCTTCATAATCAACAGCAAAGCTCGCAGTCCAAGCCGCCAAGATCGTCTTACAAGAGCGGCAACAATCGCAAGTATTCCGGGAAGAAGTGGAGTAAGAAGGGGACGGGAGGGCCGGCTCGACGCCGGAGCGGTAGCTCGAGCAGAAAGACTAGCGGCTCATTCTCGACGGGCTCGCGGGCAACGGCGAGCGGGAGTGGTAGCGGCGCTCCCCGGCGCGACGGCAAAATCGCCAAGAAGTCGGGGGGCGGCATTGGGCTGATGCCAATGTAACGATGACGCGGCCCACGGCCTCTCCATTTTCAATTCACCAAGTCGAACTCACGACGTGGTTCTGTTTTCTTCCGACGGCTCATCTTTAACGTGGTTTACGGGAACGCGACCAACGATTTGCTTCGCTACGGACGGCTGGTGCGGATTCGTGTGGTGGTTGTTTGGGAGCTTTGACGGTTCTTGGTCCGGGCGACTGCATCAAACGGTGGGCAAATGGGAGAGGTTCGGGGCGTTCTTTTGACTTGGTGGTTGAATTTTCTTGTTCAATACCCCATCACGCAAGACGAGCATATATACATATATTCATACAAGCACATGGGCACACCAGTGAGGCCATTGACTCCTTCGGCGCGTGCCCCGGAAAAGCTTGAGGAGCGAGCGGGTTCGCAGGGGCTATTATCCATTCGGACAAAAAGCGAAGTTCAATGCTATCTTGTAATATTCCAAGGTGCTCAAACAAAGGAGCGAGGCTAAATACATTACCACTTTGAACTCGGACTGCGTTACGGTGGAAGAGCGATCCACACCGGGGGTATATACCGAACATGCCTTATCCGTGCCACCGACATCCCCTCACGTCTCCTCATCCAACCCAAGCGAACTTCGTACCAGCACGTGCACTCACGCCAGAGCCATCGTCTTCAGCCAAGACAAGGACGTGGGCCGAGCAGAGAGGGAGGTCGAGGACCCCCCCGGTATAGCAAAGCTACTATGCGCGCATGTTGGAGGTGCGGGGCTGAGACTGGTCTCTCTGCCAGAAGCAACGGCACAGCCAAGGAGTCCGATCACAAGACAAAATGGATCCGACAAGCATAATGCAAGGAGGCGGAGCGGGTCTCAAGAGATTTTTGCGTGTGCCATAATAAAACTCCATTGCGCGCATCGCTTTTTCGTTTTGTTGAATCACCGTAGCGCCGGGCCTTTCAGAAAGAAGAATTAACCATGAAATCGAGCTCAGTTGGGATGCCGAGACTTATAACGTGAATAGACAAAAAGAGCCGTCTGAGCGAGGATCCATTACAATAGAAGGTCAATGGAAGATGTAAAGAGTGATTCTTTAGAGAGATGAGCTCGCGACGTCAACACCCGACATCGCATGCGAGCGGTAGTCGTAGCTCAAAAGCGCCATTTTGGCTTTCCGTCCTTGCCCTCTGTGGACTGGTGAGAACTGAGGCGACTGGCCGAACTCAGCCGCGAGCTTGCGCGGCCGTTGCCCCCTTCGTCGCGCCTCGATTTTGGCAGAGGCAGCAGACTCGTCCGCCTCTCCGTACTTGCCATGGAGCTGGCAGGGCGGTTTGCGCCGATGGGCATCGGCATCGGATCCGACGCGGACTGTTGCAGTGAAGCAGAACGTTGGCCCGTCAACGCAGACATGGACTTCTTGGTCAAGAGGCGCGGCTTGCTGAGCGTCTGTTGCGAGTAAGGGCCGGGGGATTTAAGGCGCTCGCGGAAGGCAAGGCGCGAGTGGCCCGTCCTGGAGGGCGTGTCGTTGGCACTTGGTGTTTCGGAGGACGCCCGTGTAAACGAGGTATGACGAGAAGACGGCATCCTTGGAGGCACCGTTGGAGGTGACAGTGACGAAGCGGATCGTTGGGAGTCTACATGAGACCTCGTATAGGGACTGGGCGTCAGATTCGTGGGTTTGAGGCCATGGCCTGCGTCAATGCCGGAGACATTGGTCGATGTGTTCCAGCGAGGGCGATTCGCAAGCGCGGAATTGGTTCGCGGGCTAGTAGCATACGACACTGGCGTTACAACAGAGGAACTCGCAATTGTTGACAGCCGAGGTGCCGCTCTCCTGTTAAGCTGGGCAGTCGAGGTCGGCAAAGACGAGCGCCTTTTGCCGCCCGAGGGCGGAGGAGGGACTGGTTTGTTTGCGCTCACGGCACGTCGTTTGATGTTGGAGGCGGGCGTATGTGGGTCGAGACCGAGTCCTAGAGACGACATGACGACGGAGGACGGCGGTGAGCTGCCTGGGGTGTCGTGGCCGCTTCCCAGCGTGGATCTGTCGTTGGAGAGCATACTCGAGACCGAGTCACGCATATGCTGACCTCTGCGATACGCCTGTATCTCCTCGACGACGGCATCCATGTCCCCGAGCTGATATTTCAGTGACTCCCATCGAGATTGCAAGTCTGCATGCAGCCGCAATATCTCTCCGTTGACCGTGAGACGATCCTTGACGCCCTTCTCGATGATGGACATGACTCTCTCGATGGCCGGGCCGTAGTGCGTCTTTTTCGCTTCGCAGTTCTCAATCTTCTTAATCATGGCGGCGGGGTTTGTCAGATGCAAACCAGCGTCCAAGGCGTCTCGCAGCTTGAAGAGGGAGCGCTGGACAGACTCGAGCATCTTTTGTGCTTGGCGCCCGGCGCCGCGGAAAACGATAACCCATCGATCCTCGCCCAGTTCTTTGCGCAGAGACTCCGCATCTCGCTCCAGTTTTTTGTAGCTCGCATCAAGATTGTCGCGTCGCATGTGAAGCTCCTCGCAAGCGGTCGGGAATGACCTCTCGGCCCGAGCCTCGAACACGGAAAGTCGCATGGGAAGAAAGTCGAGCGAGGCTCTCAGAGGCTGCATTCTGGCAAACAGGGCAAGCAGGCTCGAGTCATCCTGCGACAGGCTCGGCGATCCGGGTGTACTGGGGCTGACGGGTAGGCCGGTCATGCTCAGGCGGTTGGCAGCAGGTACGCGGACGGCCGCCGATGGTGAGTCCTTGACAATGGTCTCGAGGTCGCCGATGTCGACGCCATCGCCGCCGGGGCCGGCAGACACTATGGTCCTATGGCGACGCTCTTCCATTTCGAAAACGAGTCGACTCAGTTCATCCATCTCGCCCTGGATATCTCCCAAGACGCTGTTCCACAGCTCTTCCCACTCCATGGCGATTTCGACTTGTGTTCGAACCGTTTGCAGGGTGGCTCGAATTTGGCCCCATTCGTCCAGAATGGTTTCCATCTGCACCACAGCTCGCCTCAAGTCATCCGATGCGACGCTTGCAATGTCGCTCCGCTCCTGAAGTTCTTCTATGGCGCCCACATAAACATTGATGAGGTCCTCAAAGCGTAAAATGGCGTGTTCCACCTCTTCCAGACCCTCCCTCCCGCCAGCAGCCGCCCACTCAACGTCATCCTCGCTGTCGAGTCCGCCGATGACCTCTCGAGCCTTGGAGATCCACCCTCGGATCTGGTCGGCTGCGTTGATTAGGGCCGTGGCGGCTACCTGAGCATTACGAATGGCCGACACTCTGCTGGACAGCGATTCGGCGTCGGGAAGCTGCAGCGACGTCAGCTGAGCGAGCTGACTAGCAAAGGAGGCGCGCGAAATTGTGTAAATGGAGCCGGGGCGGGTATGGCCCGGTGTGAAATAGGATCCGAGCCCGGGAACATAATCATTCGAGGTCGCCGACTTGGGAGAGATGAGGGAGAGCGGAGGTGTGTCTTTTGGTGGTGGCGGTGGAGGGGCAGTATCGTCGGGCGAAGGAGGACGGGCGCCGCGTCGGAGGTGATTCTGGCGCGTGTTGAGAGCTGCCTTGGTACCATTGCCGTTGGTGTGTTCGGGCATGCGATACTTTTGCGTGTCCATGGCCAGGGGCTCTGACGCCTCGATCTCGGGTAACTGAGGAGAGTCGACGGCGACGACGGAAGAGACGGGGTGTTTGGGGGACGTAGCTCCGGCGGCGGCGGGACCACCCTTCCAAGGGCGACCGCGCCGTGCGATGACGGCACTGAAGGAGGCCGCCTGGAGCTTCTTGTCGAGCTGACGCAGTTGGGCTTCGTCGAGTCGGCCAACGTCGTCGCGATACGAGGTTTGAGACGAGGGCTGCTTCTTGGCGGTGCCGAATCCGAGAGCCTTTAGTCGAGCCGCGAGGCCAGGAGATGTCTTTCGGACCGGGGCGGGAGTGCTCTGGTCTGGTGTGGGAGGCAAAAACGCGAGGCTGCAGCCGTAGGCGGTCAGGGCGCTTGGGTTGTTTTCAATGGTGGAGGCGGAGGCGGAGGTGATGTTGGTGCTGGTGCTGGCGGAGCTGCTGGCTGTTAGGCGACGCAGGGCGACTTTGCCTGTCGAGGCGGGGGAGTCGTTGCCGTCGAAGCTGGCGGCGCTGCTGCCGCAGTCGAGAAGGGCGGGCGTCGCAGTAGACGTCGATGTTGGGGTCGTCGCTCCAGTCGCAGCGGTGACGGTCGCCAATGCGGGCGGTTCTGGAGGCGGCGAGGATGGCGGCGGCGGGTACACGTTGGTGTTGCAGGGCGGCTGCTGGGCCTCGGCCACTGCCGCAGGAGCAGCGGGCAGGCCAAGTACGGCGATTGCGGGTGCAGGTGCAGGCGCGGATGCTGGTGTTGGCGCTGGAGGTGGCGGTGTTTGTACAGCGACTTGCTCGAGTGGTATTCGTACAGCGGGCGGAGATGGTGGCAGTAGTACCGTGGCGCCACGTGGGACGTTGTGTTGCGAAGTGTCGTCGCTCGAGACGTCGCCAAACGTCAGGGCGGCATGGCGCCGAAGCTCGCAGTCGGGGGGGTCGTTGGCGGCAACGGCAGATGCAGGTGCTGGTGCTGGTGCTGGCGTTGGTGCACTGTCGGGGCTGTTGCTGCTGTCGCTGTTACTGCTGCCGTTGCTGCTGCAGTCGTGGTGGAGGTTGGGGGGCATGACATCGGTAGCCGATGCATTGTCGGTACTCGAGGCCATGAGGAGGATGCCGTACCCGGGCAGGTACCAAGTCAAGGGTGGATTGCCCCCTGTACAAGTAAACACACTGCAAGGCCGCCGCTGGACGGCCACTCAGACCCGCGCTGCGGAACCTGAACCAGATGGATGGGCCTCTGGTGCCCCCCCTGGTGGAGACGGTCCAGCTGTCAACGACTGGACCGAAGTCGGTGAGAATGCCAGTTGCCCAAAAGTGACGACACTGCTGTGTTGTGGTGTGCGTCTCTGTCAGTACGAGAGGGGGGCCTCGGAGCCCAATAAGTCGTCAGACTGTGAGTCGCGGTTCCGGATGCTATGCGCGTCGGGGCCGCTGATTCGAGAAGTCGCTGATCAGAAAAAAGGTGGCGGCCAGACAAGGGGTCAGAGTGTCGAGGCAGGTTGAACTTCTCCTCCGGGGGAATAACTCAATATGCCGTACCTATGTATGACGAGGCGACAGCAGGCTAGGCAGGGGCGCAACCCGGGGGAAGGGGTGCTGTGCCAGCCCGACCTGAAAGAGATTACGGTTATATGGGTTGGTGAGCAGTGATGTCGCAGGGTGGGGGTGGCCTTGGTCAAAGGGATGGATGGACGGCGATGACTGGTGATGATGGCCTGGGTTAGATTCTGGCTGGCATCTGCGCGCCTGCATGCACCGCAGCAGCGACCAACTACTGTAGGTACGTCGCACAATGCAGCTGGCTGTCGAGCAAGGGCCCTTTACACTCGCAATGCGCCTCTGTGTCCGAGGCTCGCGGAAGCGGACGGCAGCCGAGGGCGTCTTGGCGGCGGAATCGAGAAACTGACAAGGGCGGCCGATCCCGCAACGAGAGAGATTGCCAAAGGGTATTTCGAGTGACGGCGCAGAAAATCGCGAAACAAGGGCGAATACGAAGCAGAGGAAGGAGGAGGAGGGGGGAAAAGAGCAAGATTTCTTGTCCGTAGTCGAAAGGGCAAACTTCCATGGGGGGCTTGTTGGTGGATATTAGGGGGGCTCAGGCAAAGGGGGCATAAGTTAGAGGCTCCAGGATGGGCTCGCGGATGGGGAGGCCGTGAGCTTAACCCGAAGCAACGAGTAGATTGAAGTCTTGAAACGCACGACCAAACGTGCCACGACTCGGGCTAGAGAAAGCGCCGGCGTCGCTGGGTCAGCGGCCAAAGCATAAAGCCGCGGGGAAGCCCATGTCGTCGACGTAGCGCGTCGTGCAAGAATCACTGCAAGGTCGAGCGCCATGGGTTCGGCTTGTTACTGTGAAGTACTGCCCTGCTCGAACAAGGCTCCTATGCGCGACGGCTGCCAACGCGTCCTGGACGCGAGGGGCGTGTTCCGATCCGCCAGTCTCACCAACCTCATTTCCCCTCGAGATGTGCGTGCGACGGGCAGGATACGACGGTGACGAGGCACGCAGGTGCAGAGCCTGCAGAGGCATGGAAAAGGGAGTCGGCTGCTGAGTGTCCCTTCTGGAACCAGCTTATCCATCACGCAAGGAGGCCGCGCAGAAAAGGGCCTCGGACGAGATGCACGAGAAAGACGGAGACACTGGCCATCCGCGCCCTGACGGCCCAGTCGAATCGACTCGTCGCGTTCCTGTAGTCGCTCACTGTGCGCGTCCACGCAGTGCAATGTCCAGGACTGCACGTTGCATTGCAGGCGCCTCGACTCCTTGGTCCAGTCGTCCCTTGCGAGTGCCAGCGTCTCCATGTTGCTGCCTCCCGTGAAACGGCGGGGAGAAACAGTTCGCACAACACGCAGGCGCTCGGCTAAGTCCGCAGGTCGCAATCACAAAAGGAAAGTGCTGTAGCGAAAGATGAGCAGAGGGAAGGCTGAATGGTCCAAAGCAGTCTCGACGGGGCAATCGCGATGATAGGGAAGGTGCATTGAGGCCCCACGCGCGAGTATCAAAGCAGCTGCCTGCCTCGCAATTACGCACGTACGGTATGCCCAAAGTGCAAATGCACCAGATACAGTACAAGCTGCTCTGGCGATGACTTCCAACGACCAACGCTGGGCAAGAAAAACTTGGGTTGGCAGGGCGAGAGGTGAGACGTATCTTTTTTCACATCAAATCATCCCTTGACTGGCGCGATACCGCTCGAACAAACACGAATAACGTGGAATATCCTTGGTCAGGAGACAGATCCATTGCAAGTCGCCGCCCGTGCACTCGAGTCTCCGACTCGAAAAAGACGGCACGTTAAGTATGTCTACAAGAGCATCTTCGAGGTACAGTATGATTGATCTGCTGTTCCACTTACCTGATATTGCCGCAAACTACCCCGGCTATGTTGGACATATTACCTCACTGGCCGACTTGATTGACCATAGGTTGCTTCATCGCTCCATGGCCACACCTGTACGCCCTCTGCGCAGAGAATACTTGTACGGCTGGCGCTTCAAGAGATTGATCACGGAGACAAATTGCAAAAGAAACAGCCCGATCAAAGGAGCGGTCGAGCCTAATGCCTGCTTCGCCAAGTCACAGCCTGCTTAGGCTGACGGGCAATAGATGGAAAGGGCGCGTCCCAAATTCCCAATCCAAGTCTCGTATTGGATCGGGGCTCTTCGTCCCTGTGACGCCTTGAATCACCATGCTGACGAGGTCTTCTCTCAGTGCTGCCGACCAGGACATTGTCGGCCCCCTCAAGATATTGACAAGGCCACGCGCGGCTGGAGAAAGAGTCAATGGCATTCGCAGGCGCGTGCCTTGCGTTAAAGCGCTGGATGAAGTGACGGAAAGACATGTTTCGTTTAGCGAGAGAAGCCACCTCGGGCCCGTGATGTGTCGCGCCACGTCGTCATGGCATGCGCACATTTTCCAGAAAGAGGATTGCACGAGGGACGGAGGTCGTTCGATACGCGCTCGCCTGCAGATCCATGCACCCCTTCACGGTCCCTACTCGTGCCCGCCCCACTTTTCTGGATTCCGGCAAGCCTTCACCAGCCAAGCTGGTGCTGACGGGCCACGTAACCAGACTGGCCACATAACCCATACCATCTATCTTCCTACCCTTCTTAGAGCCCTACAACCACCCTTTTCGCTATATACAAGCATTTCCCCCATTTGACCAGCTATTCGCATTGATCTGGCCTTTTTCGCTGCCTCTAAATACCACTTTTTGAGTGCGTTATCGTACCGAGTCTGGGTGACCTCGACCTTACGTTGGGCTTTCCGCAACTCTATATCCGCCTTCCGTGCGGCCATTTGACGCCCCTGGGCTACCGTAAGCACTCCCCCTGATTGCAGTGACGTGTTTTTCATGGCCCTGCGTTGCCGTCTGGTTTTCTCGGCCAGTTGTGTGCGGCTAAGGTCCTTTTTCGTTTGAATGAGCTCAGTACTATTGGAAATTGCTCCACGGATGAATTGGCCCATCGAGGCAAGAAAGTCCTTTTGGAGAAGCATAGAGCCATCGTTGCATTCTTCTGCCATAGTGAACTGGTCCTCCAACTGCGTTGCCGCCCTGTGCATTTGTCGGAGGGTGACTGGCGTACTGAATGGTGAGGAAAAGGCCGGTTCAGGGGTAGGCGTACGAGGTTTGCGTGCTCTCATGACGGCTAGGACTACCTCTCGATTGAGTGGCACGATTCCAGTCTTCCGGAACGAAGATAGAATAGTCGATTGACGAAAAGCCTGCTTCCGGACGTCCTGAATGAAGCCTAGGAACTCTAGTTTGGTGATATCTATACAGCCATCACGAACCACTAGGTCCACTGCCTTTACGTGGTAATGCTTGAGCGGCTGAAAGACTACCACATCTAGTGGTTGAAGGAGATGTGTTAAATGCGGAGGTAAAGAGAAAGGTATGATGCCATGGCGGTCGCAGTACTGGATAAAGGGGTATGTATGGTGTGAGCCGAATCCGTCGAGGAGCAATAGTCGCTTGGTGCCTTTAGTCGTTTTCTTTGAATGCTCGTCGAAATGATAAATCCATTCAAAGCAGATCTCGTCGTTACTATACCCTGTTGGTGACATCGCGATGCGTACGTCTGGGTGGTCCTTCATAACTTCGTACCATCGAGCTTGGTGGTGGATACCACAGAGTACCAAGAAGGCTGGTAAGACCCGCCCACCGGCCGAGATGCACTCAATGGCCGTAGCTGACTCCCTATTGCCAGGGGTGCCGAAGTAATGGGCTTTCTTACGCTTGGTAACGACCAATTGGTCTTTCCCAACTCCAATACGAAACCCGGTCTCGTCCATGTTCCAGATGTCGTCTGCCACGATACCTTCGGATTGTATGATATCATGGAGCTTTTTATACCATTCGATGACCGTAGGGATATCTTCGGCGACCTGGCGATTCGAGTCTAGCTGCTTCTGGCTCATGAGACGGTATTTACGACGCTTAACGAAGCGGTCGATCCAATGTATACCCACGGTGGGTGGGTTGCTCTGGATAGCCTTGCTTGACCGTTCTTGGAGAATGAGGTTTGCAGCCTCCACAATGAACTCTTTGCGTACGGCCAAATTCATAGCGTCAAGACGATCGATATAGCGGCATAATGCATCTTCCTCTGGCTTGCTCAACTTCATATTCGTCGGTGGGCGATCGGTCTCGCTCGGTCGGCCGTTGAGGCGGTTTCGGAGGCGGCCACGTGGCACTTCGAATTGACGAGCAACCGTACTTACTTTTGCAGTAGAATTTTCCTTAATAAATGCAAGAGCCTTTTGCACGCGAGCCTCAAGAATTCTAGCCTCTTTACGATACATTTTGGTGATGTGGTTGGGGCTACAAGGTGGAGGGTTTGAAAAAGTGGTTATGTGGCCAGTCTGGTTACGTGGCCCGTCAGCACCAGCTTGGCTGGTGAAGGCTTGCCGGAATCCAGAAAAGTGGGGCGGGCACGAGTAGTCGCTGGCATCGGGGTAGGAAACGGCATCTGCACGCAGAGCAGAATGCAGCAGTCATGGCCTTCCCGCCCATACATGCAGTAGCGTCTCGGGTCGGATGTCGGAAAGCCCCCTTGACGGGCGAGTAAGTTATGGGTTACCGGGGTTTGCGCATCTGGAAGCATCCGTACCGCACGGCACCTTGTGGAAGGCGACGGATTAAAACATGGTTATCAGTTGCTTGGCAGTTGATGGAGTTTGTCGTCGTCTGGAAGCAATCCTGTCAGCGCTCATGTTTGTTTTGCCCTCGAGCGGTCCACTCGGGCCGCAACAACTGGAGCAGTCCACCAGCGGGTACTTGGTGTGCGGTGCAAATTTGGGAGCGCGCGCAGTCACGCTTCACCAACTTTTACAGTGCAGCCCTGGAGGCGCGTGCAAGACCGGTCGCAGGTGGCTGGACGGCGTGGAATGTGCCCTGTACCGGCTCCCTGGGCGGCGCTATCTGAAGACTTTGGCGTGCGCGGAGTGTACTGTACGGACGAGCTCATGGATGATGGACCCGACCTGAGACCTCGATGAAGAATCGCAGGGATAGATGTCGTCAAGGAAAAGGGGTATCGTCACGACCAAGACGACACTTTTGTCTCCTCCCCCCTACGGTACTCTTCTATCTCTGCCTCTTGGGCGGATGAATTTCTTTAGAGTTTGGTGCCTGACTCAGGCGAGTCTTCCGCAACGCACCAGCTGCATCATCACGCCGGTGTCAAGAGTTGACGGTCGTTGCATCGTCCGTCAGGCGCCCGGCCGCTGGATGGAGTCGTGCTTTGCGGCTGGAATGCCCGCCAGCACATGCCAGGTCCATCATCGTGTCTTTGCAACAGCGCCCTCTCCATCTCTAGCCCATGGACCAGATATCGCTCCCGCTAGCCCGACACCCAGCCGGAGGGGAAAAAGGGCAGGCGGACAGACAGCTCCAGGTAACTGGCGAGGTAGAGGCTCGACAGCATGGCCGCCAGGAAATTACACGCACCCATCCGTCCACTCTCGCGGGACACACCCCCTAACTTCTGGCGTTGCCCGGGCTACAATAGGCGGCGACGGGCTACGGGCTAGAGACCGCCCGCCCACTTTCATGCTCCGTCGAGCCCATGGGCTGGAGCTGGTCGTTCAGCGCGGACAAAAAAGGAATAAACGTTATAAAACTTGAAACGGCAGCGCGCTGGCCTACCTCGCGTCCCTCCGTTCTCGAGTCCCCTCTGCCCTGTGTCGTGCCACCAAGGCGATAGCAAGATCCTCTTTATATCTTTTGTTTCTTGAGGGCTGCTCTCTGACGCTTCTTGACTCTTGACCCTGGCTGTGCGTTTCGTCCATTTTGTTTGGAGGGGGGAAGGAGCCTCTTTGCCTGCGGACCTACCCGTTTGACATTGTGCTTGAAACCCCAGACGTCAAGTCCGCCCTCCTGCTAATCAAGCACCCGCCGTGTCCTCTTTTTTTTCTTCGTAATAATTTTTCATCTCTATTATTATTCCTTCCTAATTCTTTCCTCCTCTACGCATAACCTTCGAGTACCAGTATAGGCTCTCCAGCGACACCCGTTGCCTTTTTCCCCGCCCGCGCGCGACACACATCGGCAAGGGAGACATCGACTATCGAAGACTAAAGACGCCGACGCAGCAAAGAAACAAAAAGGGAGTGCCAAACGACTTCTGCAAAAGCCGAGGCGGCGGACGACAAGACCTCCCCCGGTGCGCGCAGCGACCCCGTGTCGCCAGCCAATAGCGAGCTCGGTTGTTTGCCCAGTCGAGCCCCTGATCGATTTCCTGCCTACGGGCCTGGCTGCATCCTGCTGCACCTCGACTTGATTTGACAGGCTCCTGCTGCACGCGTCTTCTCCTGGTCCGAACTCTCGGACGCTGCTGACGGCACACGCATCTGCCGCCGAGCGCCTGCTTGTGCTGCTGCTGCTGCTTCCTCCGCTGCTACCTTGCGGCTCGTCGTTGCCATTTCTCGACTTCGCCCGTCGCACCTGCATCACCTCACACGCTCGCCTATACTCTTGTCGTCGGCTTCGTCGTGCTGCGACGGATCCCGCTGTCCATCTCTGTCAACCTATGGCCCTCGAGCCTGCGGCTGCACGAGCCTAGCTTTGGCACCCTCGATTAACACCCGTGTCGCGACTTCGGTTGCGTTACACTCCACATCTACTCCCCTTGCGCGTGTCGACGCCTGGAAATCGCACAATCAAAGACATTTCTGCACGCCCACTATCCGCTCCAATGGCGACCGTAAACAGGACCCAGCTCTGCCAGTCGCCCTCCCCCGAGACTTCGCCCACGCTCGCCATCGGGGCCTACCCCGACTTGACACGGTGCGTGTCCACCGGTTCATCGGCATCCAATGCATCCTATTCTCGCGATTCGCTGGCGAGTGACATTCCTTCGCGTCACTCCTCGGGCTCCTATCTGTCGCAAGGCTCCGATAGCTCGGCTCTGGGCGGCCCCTCTCCCAGTGGCTCGGAGCGCAGGAGTCGTAGGCGGGGCTACATGAGACCACAGGCCACCGACTTCGCCGCGAGTGCAAGGTCTCGAGAGAGCGTCATGAGCCTGGGTAGCATCGCCCATCTGCAATACTATTTCGCCCGGACTGGTCTCCTGGATGGAAAGGGCGCTCAGCTGGCGCGAAAGAAGAAGCCACAGCGCGCTACTCTTGATCTTGCAGTCCTCCAAGGAACCTCTGCTTCAGCGGCTAAAACGGCTATCTCGGACGCCGACTCTTCGTATGCGTCAATGGGTAGCAGCCCCGACCTGCGTGACGATGCAGGGCAAGACCGATTGCAAACGGACGCAATGGATGACGATGATGAATTCGACGATAGCTTCACCGATTCGGATCCTGGCATGCTCCCGCCGACAGTCAGTACATATCACCAAAAGGCTCCGCACGTACCCAAGCCACCCACGATAGAAGAGCTCAAGGCAGACCTGGAAAACACGCTGCATAATGCAGCCAGGGCATTGAGCGAGGCGAGGCATCGCAAAGACGGCATGTACGATGAGCCACCCTGCCCTTTGCAATATTCCAACATGCCCGACGAGAACACCCAAGGTTGGTACGAGCTGCAAGGAATGCACATTCTCGACGTCGTGACGCTCGCCATTCGCGCCGCAAAGATGTACTATACGGCTCACGAGCTTCCGGAGCGCCTCGATTCCATCAAGCCCGAGAAGCAGGTTCGGGCGGATCTGCTGAGCGTCATGGAGGTTCTGAAGCAAATGGCGACGCGTAGCTTCAAGGGCGGGCTGAGAGACGACGAAATTGACGTTATGAACAGTTGGATTGCCAGCGTCTTTGGGATTCTGACGAAAGAGGAGGAGATGGAGGCGGCAGAGAGGGCAGAGCGCGCCAACTGGGAATGGCTCAAGGGTGATTGGACAGGGCGCGAGTTCGAGCGAGAGCGCTCGTTTCTGACTTCCATGGACCCAGACGGCGACCCTCTACCGCCTTGGACGCCACTTTCCGAAACCGGAGGTGCCCCCACGCCGTTTCTTCTGGGCATGCAAAACGGCCTGCGTCTAGTTCGTCTGCACAATGCCGTCGTCAACAAGTCCAGGCGGCGGTTTGGCGCCATTCCGACCTATCACATTGATACGCAAAAGCCTTACCGATGTGCCGACAACATTCGTTATTGGGCCAAGGCTGCAGAGCTGCGCTTCGAGGTTCTGCTCAAGGTGGACGCTCTGGGCGTGGTCTACAACAGCAGTCCGCAAGTATGGACAGAGTTTGAGACAGCCATCCTCAAATGGTGTCGCCACGTCAGAGAAGAGATTGCCAGCGAAGTGGACTGCTGATGGGCGAGCTGCGACACCTCCCTTTTGCCGCGGTTTGTGATGATTTGATGTCAAACCCGACCACTGACTCTCTTTGTCAGGTAATTTCATTTCCTTTGTTTTGTCAATACGGACGGCTTCACTTGCGGTTGGGCCAGTTTGGGAATCGGCGTGGCTGAGACGAAGGATTATGGTGCTCGCGCGTTGAATCCCCTTTTCCGTTGTTTCCCATTCCAACCCCATCATCTTTTGACACGCGGATGGCACATGCACATAGACATATTTTGGTGAGGACAGAGCATCACGTCTCATTCATTGACATACCCACGCACAGAAATCCTGATCTACCACTTCAGCATATACCCATTAGCATAGGTTTACGGCGCAACAGTTCTTTGAGACCTTCTAAGCCCGTCTTTTCTGACTCTGCACCGGACATGAAGCCGTCTCTAGCAGCCAGTCGCTACAAGACTAATTCTTCTTGATTATCTACTCCTCTATAGCCTGAGACTTAGTGAATGAACCAAAAGAGGTATGTTGGAGCCCTGTGCATTATGTATGCAGCAGGTGTTCCTCCAATGAGTATGTAGGAACGGATTTGCCAAAGATTGCCGGCCTTGACAGTGTAGAGGCCAGAATAGAACATTTCGCTTTATGCCAGCCTATACGATCCCCAAAGCAACAGGCGGCGTTTCTTAACATGTTCTGAAATCAAGTTTCCAGTTTGCGAGTGTCGACGAGTATTGCCAGCCACGAAGCGACGGCGACGGCGACATGTATATAGAGAGTCACGCAGGCACCTAGTCACCAACTGTATTGAGATCCTCACTGAATAATCAAGGAATTCTACCATCCATTTCATCTGTATTTTCCACCTTCTAAATTGCAAAAACACTAAAGAGGCAAATCTCACCCTTGTCCCGTGAAAACACCAGTACATGTGCCATCTTTGCTTACACTTCTTTGAAACAACAGGGGCAAACTACCGTGATTAAAGAAAGCTGCCCCGACCGGTCGACGCCAAATGCGGGGGTCTCATTCAATGTCGACACGGCGAATCTCGGTCCACTCCTTCTCGAGCTTGGGCACGACAATGACGAGGACGCCGTCGTCCATCTTGGCCGTGATGTGGGAGCCGTCGACCGGGTCGCGCTCGGCGACACCGGCGGGCGGCAGGGGGACGTGGCGCTCAAAGAGGCCGACGCGGCGCTCGGCCGACACGAGGGCCTCGAGCAGGCGCTCGTCGCCCGGGCGGTGGACGACGCCGGCGACGCGCAGGCGGGCCGTGTCCGGATCCCAGT